>CAUYRT010042316.1:0-42162 GCA_963574885.1 Lepilemur ruficaudatus
AGATATCTGCACTCTCATGTTTATTATAGCACTATTCACAATAGCCAAGATACGGATTCAACCTAAGTGTCCATCAGCTGATGAATGGATAAAGAAAATGTGGTAGACATATACAAAGGAATACTATTCAGCCATAAAAAACAGTAAGATCTTTTTTTGTTGTCATTTGCAGCAATATAGCTGAGCCTGGAGGACATTATGTTAAGTGAAATATGTCAGGCACAGAAAGATAAATACCACATATTCTCACTGACACACAGAAACAGAAAAGGTTGATGTTATAGAAGTAGAGAGTAGAATAGTAGCTACTAGAGGCTTGGAAGTAGATTGGGGGGAAGGGGAAGTATATAGAGAGGTTGATTAATGGATATCAAATTACAGGTAGATAGGAGAAATAAGTTCTGTTCTATAACATTGCAGGGTGACTAGAGTTAACAATAATTTATTATATCTTTTCAAATAGCTAGAAGAGAGAATTTTGACTGTTTCTAACACAAAGAAATGGTAAATATTTGAGGTGACTGGCATGCTTATTAGTCTGATTTGATCATTACACATTGCATACATGTATAAATATCACTCTGTACCTCATAAATATGTATACTTATTATGTGTCAATTAAACGTGTAAAAAAGTAAAAAGATTAAAAAATTATTAAGCTTTGAACTGTATAAAGGCACTAATACTTTGTGTAGTTCTTAGCTTCTATCTTATCTTCTTTCTCGAATATTAATCTTTTTAAAGATTATACACAATTGTGAAGTACTAACTATCCTATGCAATATTTAAAAATGATTCATATAAAGTGCTTTTCTACTACAGGTTAAGAGACAATATAATAAATTATGTCTTTTCCATTAGAATAAAATATGCTATCTTGGAAAAAAGCATTATAAAAATGGCTAAAATATACTATGTGTACATATTATGTATACACAATAAAATACACTCTGACGTATATCAGATGTTTAAATTTAATCAAAACCAACTCTATGGAAGAACTGCCTTTAGGCCTCATTTTCAAAGTTCTTCTGTGTCTAGATGATGCTAAAAGTGACCCCACATTCTAATAATTCCTCTCAAGATATTACTATTCTACCAGTATGTCACTACCCTACTAAGAAGAAGATAAACTGCAAGAATGTCCCATACACTTTGCGTACTCCCTTTTAGTGAGTTTTGTTTTCTTACCAAAATTATCTGTGCATCACTGGCTTGCATGACACTGAGGATCATTGGTTCACCTTTGCTGGAGGAATTACCTAGCTGTGGCTCCAAAGCCTATGGCCTTTCTCATAAGGAAACGGCACAATGACATCACCATTGCATTCTACTTTGCTTTTCCAGGTTGTGGTGTAATCCACCTTTTGTCAAATTTTGCTTCTGGAATAATATGGCATCACAAAATCTGAGGGGAATTCTTACACTAGCAATAAGACTCAACTGGGAAGAAAGTTGAGTGGGGGTGATGTAATCTTGACATTCATCATAGCATCTTATGATGTGGCCCCTCTTTAAATTCTTTAAACAAAACTTCATCATTCATGAATTAACTAATTAAAAATTCCCATTATACCTCATCATGACAAACAAGTTTAATAGTTTTTCCAGGCATTGTTCTATTTTACCTGGAAAACATTTCCCAAATTATAGCATTCTAATGATTTATGTGAGACTCTCCTTCCTCCTTTACACTGAACTCAATTTTTTTCCACTTAAAATTATAAAGAAGAGAAAATGCACATTTCCGTGCTCTGAATGCAACAGTATCTTGTAGGAAAGACCCCACCCTTGGGTTCATTCGGTTTTTATTAGAGTTTGTTTCCATAGTGCCTCCTTGTGGTTTCTAACCTTTTGTACACACATGGAGCTAGTTTCTTCTTTTCCTGTGAGTGTTCCTGATGTGAAAAGAAAGGAGATGTTCTGTCCACCCTGTGTTATTTAGCTCTTCGAGTTTACAGCCAAATTGTCCTATCCCTGGGACATGAGTTCCTGGATAGTCTTTGGTCTAAATTACAGCTTTCAGGCTTAAAAACTTAAAGGAAGTGTACTCAGGGTCATATCAGCTGTTATCACAGCATTCCTATGTCAGTGATCCTCAAAATGTATTGTATATATTAAATAAAGAGCAGGCAGATTTTAATCTCAAGACCAGGAATCTGCATTTTAAACAAGACTGTTCAGATTAGTTGAATCAAAGTGTAGGAGGCCCTCAAATAAGATCTTCAGAATCATTGCTGTACATTTTTGGGAGCTGTGAAGGAGTAGATAGACTGGGCTTCCTTTGTCACTACTACATCCTCTCTGGCCTCTCCCTCATTGTCCCCACCATGGGTAAATCCCATTTATCCTCAAAGATCCTCTACAAACTGTACTTCACCACTTCATGCATTTGTAGCAGGGTATAAAACCATATTACCTTAACAACTCAAAATGTTCCTTGGCAAAGGAACTATCTGTATGCAGAAAAATACATTGATTAGCTTTTTGGGAGTCAAGAATTAGACCCAAAGGTTATGGGTTAACGAGACAAGTAGAAGTAGGAGAAAGAGAAAGAAAAAAAGTCAAGTGAGCGTGCTCTGGGCAGGGCAGGGAGAGAGGACGATGGAAAGAAATTAAAATACGTAAACTATTCTGAATTAGAAAATAACTATAATTTCAGGATGGAGGAGGAGGAAGATGGGAAGATGGGAGGAAGAAGGAATATGAAGGTTAAGTAATATGTCAAAATGTTGTACCTTGAAACGCAGAGATGGCTGAAATACTTTTAAAAATTGGAATGCTACATTTCTATTTCATTTGCAATGGAAATCCCTTCAACTTCCCTAAAAACAAAACAGGCTTTCACACACAGAAACTTGCAGGTTTGTTTCTTCATGAAAAAAATTTAAGAGGGTTAAATTTCATATGAAAGTGGTATTGCACAAGGTAAGAATGACACAAGTGCAGTGTGGCAATAATCTTTAACATGAGCTTATTAATAGGAAGTAGGTGCACAGAACTACAACATTCATAAAACTATAAATATGTCACTATTCTCATCGTCTCAACGCTATACTCTTGCATAATCCTAGGAAGAAAAAATGGAATTTCCAACATTAATGGAAAGGAGATTTGAATACAGCTTATCTAGCTTCTAAAGGACAATGTGGCCTTAACGTGTATCTACATACTCTGTAAAACCACACACACATTAAACCTTTAAGTGACTGCAGGCCAGTAAGACAAATAAGGCAATGTCATGGCTTACAACAGCACAAAGATGGCGGGATGAGCAACAAGAGAGATTCTCATGGTGTCATGAGAGGTTAGCAAGAGATGGGGATGGTTAGAAGGTTTCCCATGAACTTATGTTGAGGATCTAGCAAGTAGGAGCTCAAATGATAAATAAACCAGTAAAATACTTCATGAATCCAAAGGTTTTAGAGCAAATTTATTCCTGCTACATATTTCTTTGTTCTTCCAAATAAATTTTAACCTCCATGAGGACTAAGAGCACATTTTATGTTAATTACACTTTATCATCATCACAGTGACAACATAGTGCCCTGACTATCATGGCTACAATGGAAGAATGGAACAATGTGAATTGTTCCACTTGTTAGCTGCACTGCCCCCTTCTCCTCCCTTTCTGATATATTAAAAAAAAGAGTCTTTCATGATTAACTTCTATTTTTATTTTATGGGTATGTGAAGTAGAAAATAAACCTTACTATTTCAATAAATTACTTTTCACTAAAGTAGAAAGTCAAATATATATACTTAAAAGAAATCAGGGAAATACATGCTTTCATCCAAGTATTTTTAAAGCTCATATTTGCTCCAATTGTTGGGTGTTTTTGGACAGATAGGAATGGTGCCTATTGTAATTATGACTATTGAAACTACAGACTTTCAGCAGAATCTCTGTTCCCAATCGTAGCTAGCATTATTCTGCTCCTAGATCCGTTGCCAGTTGTGTAAAGGTCATGTGGAGGTGAACAGAATATGAGGTATCTGGCTCCAATTCCATCTGGAACATTAAAGTGACTCCAGATTGATAAAATAGAGGGAACAGCATACTTGACTACAAAGATCCCAAGACAGAGTGAGCCAAATGGTACATTCTCGACTAATGGTGACTGACAACGAAAGGAAAAAGAGATCTTAGGAATGGAATAGAAGCTCCATTTTATCGGGGCTTAGCTTAAAATGTGGGTAGAATAAATAAGCATGTTTGCCAGAAAGATCCTGAAGGCATGGAAGTAAATAACTGGCAAAAAGGATAAGAAAACTGCTAACATTTTCTGCAAGGATATGAAAACTCATCTTTCCATGGTCAAACACCGGCAGCCAGTGAGATAATGGTAAAAAAGAAAATTAGAGAAGCTAAAAACAGAAACTCTATAGATGTCCTCAGAAAGTGAAAGAGAGGAAATTCCACTGGAGGTCTATGAAAGACTGGCAAGTGGAAGAATGTGTAGTAAGAAAATCAAGAAAGATGAAAATGGATTAAAGCTTAAAAGGATTATTGCTGATCAACTGATTTTGGTGTAACCTTACCAATGCTTAGGCACCAGGAAAGTATTTTACATGAACTGTGAATAATGTACATTTGTTATCTGTTTTACAAATGAGGAAACTGGAGTTTAGGAAAATTAACAACTCACCAAAATCACATCACTGATGATAAGAGGGTCAGCCAAGGCCCAAATGCAGGTTTGTCTAGTTCCACAGCCCTTGCTATAATTAACTATAAGGTTGAAATGCCATTAATTTTCAAAGCATTCCCTTTCTCCTACTCTCATCAATGCACTTATTCTCTGGCCTGAGCATGCAAATTGTTTGCAAATAGCTCACACAAGAAAATTGCTGAATATATGTGTTCATATTGCCCTGAATAACTTTGTGTCATGTTTCATAATATCGGACTGACCTTTTCTACCAGGCAGGGAGTTATCTCTGCACAATTTGTTTTGTTCGACCCTTACCATAATACCATATGTAAATAAATGCTGTTATTGTAGATAATTATACTTGTTAGAAAACACTCAAAGGAATGAGACCAGTGAGAGTCCTGCAATTAGAAAGCTCATACCTGTAGGGTAGAGCCATGTTTCACTTATAAATAGTGGGAAATTTCTTTTTCCCAACATTTTCTATTCCTCAGATGCTAAAATCAAAAAATGTTCCTCTTTTGTTTATATGCTAATTTGATTACTTAGCAAAATAATTATATTCTAGGAAATCCAACAAGATGTCTAATTGCAGTAAGCATATTTTTATTTATCTCAGTGATGTAGTTCATTCAATCTCTTCTCCCTGCCCTTGTCAATTGTTTCAGTTGCTCACAAGCAATTCTATTAGAAATGAAACATTGTTAGAGGAGGTTCTCAAAAGCTGCTTTATCTTCATTATATTGAAAATTCTATTCCAAACAAATCTTTGGGGAAATCTTTTTACTGACATACTTTTCTTTCATAGTTTTGCTTCAAACGCAGGGAATTTTTCCTGCCAAACCCTCATTTTTCTCCTTCTTTTTGTCTAAAAGCCATCTTCTGGAGACTGTTCATTCCTCACCGCTCTGCAGAGCTCACCGTGATGACTCTCCTAAGGACACATTAAAGGGCTTTGCCCTAATCCATATTTTACTAAACAGCCCCAGGAGTGAGAATGACCTCCACTAGGATTTGATTAATCAAATCTTTAAAGTCAGTAAAATGTTTGTAAGTTGTAGGAGAAAGCAGCGTTAGTGCACATTTCCAACCAGGGCAGACATTTCATTTTTCAGTCATCCTTAAAGAACACAGTTTGGGATGGAGGACACTCTCCCTGAGATTAGTTCAGAGGCTTCAGCCTGTAGGAGCAATAGCCCAGGAGGGCAGCTTCACTGCATAGCACGATACAGTTTGTCACTGAAGCCGTTTCTACACATTTCAGGGCAATTTTATGTGTAACTTTTCCTCGGCTACTTTACAGGGCTACGGAAAGGATAGAAGAAAATAAAACAGGTAAAATCAGGCAAAGCTTGTGACTAAATTGAATCTGGCATACGGTAATCTGGCATATCCCTGGGAGAAATGAAAAAGAAAGCTTCTTGTTAAACACGATAGATAAGAAATGTATATATGCAGAACTGAACATGAAAAAGATTAAATTGAAAATATTGAACTGATATATGGAATCTGCTTTTATGATTAAACAGGATTGGTTATGAAAACGATCCTATTGAACATTCAGCAATAGTTAAAAGAAGCCAGGATAGTTGAAACATAGTTGGTTTATGGCTGTTTTTATATATGCTGAAATACTCATTCTATCCAATGAGAAGCCGTCTAGCAATTATGCGGTTGATTTGATCACCAGCCATAATCACAGAGCTTCATCTGTTGAGGAGGGATCCCCTACAGGCACTGGATTCTACCAGTTGACTGGTAATGACAAACAGGCTCACTAGAAACAAACAGTTGTAAAACCTCCACTATATTACGTATTCAATCGATGCAGTTTAAATATCAAATCTACCTTGTCTTTTTCCTAATGTCAGCAATGCAGACAAATAACAGGCCTTTGGAAAAGAAGAATTTTGTTTTAGACTTTGAGATATTTTAATCCTGTCCCAGCAGAGAGTCAAAGAATCACAGGAGAAAATACATTTTTCTCACACATTTTATATATATATATTTATATATATGTATATGTGTGTGCGTGTATATATATATATATATATATATATATATATATACACGCACACACAGAGACAGAGAGAGAAAGAGCGCACGCAGGGGTCAGGGAGAAAGAGAGAGAATCTGATCTGTTGCAGTATTTGAGCCCTGGGAATAAAGCATCTTGTTGGGAATCTCTGTAGTGTTTTATTAGATGATCATGATTAATGTCACAGAACTTAAGCAATCGTTGAAAAGAAGTCCAAATGTGCCACAAATATTCACTTGATTGTGCCAGTGGGAATATTTCCTAACATAGGATCAAACTTCAAAAAGAGTATAAAGCATGCAAATGGAGTAAGGGGCGTGGTCCGTCCGTTTCTTCCCAAGTATATTTAACTTATTTAACAGAAAAACGTTGGGAAAATTGTGGCTCTCATTAGCATGAGAAAGGAGCATCCAGTGGTATCTATACACTGGACTATTCACATGTTGCTTTTCCCAGGGCAGGGGTGGTATTCGTAGCTCTTACTGCTTCGTGTAACCGGTCTCTAACCCAGATTGTAACTTTAAGATGTTATCTCTTGGCTGCTCAGATAAACAGCCCATTATGTTTTTATGGTGGGCAGTTCTGAATCCTCAGGGGATTAGAAGATATTGGCTAAAGTTTGTGGTTCCCTGCTAGACTATCAAGGGGTCCATGGGATCTTGTCCGGACTATGTCTTTAAGCAAACACCTCTCTCATAATGGTATTCTCACACTGCTTCTTGGCCATGGACTTCAAAAGCTGATTGCAGGGAGGGCCAGAAAGGCAATAACCCTTAATATAACAGGACTAGCCTAGAGGGGACAGACAGGGCAAAGGTAAGGCGTCTCCGAGGTTAGCATTTGTATGTTTAGCCACATGGGGTGATTAGGGCCCATCTGTTCTTCAGTCGGCTAACTCATCATTTTCACACCATCTCAGGATCAAGTACGTTTCATGCTTACTGGTGTCAGCCCAGTGTAGCATTTCCAATCCTGATGATACATATTTTAATTCATTTACCTTTGATCTCTAAATAATGATAAGAGGTGGAGGTGCATGCAAGTGTGTGTATGTGTGTGTGTTGGGATATTTGAGTTGTTTTTGCAGCCCTGAAAGTAACACCACAACAATTAAAGCAAAACTCAAGTGTGTATCTACACATGCTTTGGGCAGGAGAAAAACCTCCGGAATGCTGTGCTCCTGGAATTCTTTGTTTCGCTTTAAGTGTATTGTATGACCAATTTTTTTTTTTTAATTAGAGAAACTCCTCGTTTGAAATCCATATACAAAAGAATCTCCTGTCATCTTTCAGGTAGTTGCGTGTGTACATCACCTTTTTCAGAGAATACTGCATTACAGAAAACATACATTCTCAATTTTTGAGATCTGGAAATAAGGAAAAGAAACTTGAATTTTTATTAATATGTTCAAACCCAAGATAAAACTGTTTTTAATATGTGAGGTCATGGACAGTATGTAGCTTGCTAAAAGATAGATATGATTAATGTGGATATGTCTTTACCCACTATACTTGTTAGATGACAAATTACATTGAATAATTCAAGGCTTATATATGCATTAATTTTAAATATGGTATCATTAACCCAATATATTTATATTAATTATTTTGTAAAGTCAGTTAGCTGTCATGTTTTCTAAAGGAATAATTAAAATACTATTAATTTTAATTGGACTAAACCAAATGATTAAAATTTGTATTTTTGAGCCTATAAAAATTTTAAAGTATGATTTATCTGATACAAAGTTAGTTGAAACTTTATTGTTGGTTGACAGTCTTCCATCCTGTCAATATCGTTAACATAATCTAGCCTAAGCTGTCAGGTTTTTCATGAATATCAGTAAAGGTAGTGAAAAAGAGGAAATCAAGTTCACGTTCAGGTGCAGGGAGAGTGCATAACTTAGAGAAAAAAATGATACCAGTGCAGCAGGTGCTTAAATTCAGTCATACTATAACTAATTGCTATTTATCACAAAAGAGCTCACATCAAATCTAAGCAATACAAAGAAAGTGCCCTCTACTGATACAACATCCAATTAGCATTTTGATTCTGAAAGAAAACAGTCTGTATCTCATACAAAAGTTATGTTTTCAATCAGTGAAACCATAGCAAATATATCCTAAGATTAAAACATGTTTTTTCATTAATAACATTTGCTTAGTAGAGACCAAAACCTAAGCCATACTTTGGAAACTTTCCCTATGCAATAACTTCCTAATTCAGCAATCTTCGTACTTTTTTAGTAGCATAATCTCAACAGAATTTGAAAACCTATATACCTTCTTTCGTATTTTAAGGAGATTTCTAATATTTTTCTGAGTTAGCATTTTTTAAAGGATGCACTTTTAAATACATTATGTAAGTGATTTAAAAACATTTCCTCAAAATATTGGACCTCTGAATTCATCTTATTCAATTTATGGAAAACGTCCATCATATAATCTAATTGGCAATGCCAATCTTCTTTGTCACATCGATCAAATAAATCAGACTTATTTTTTTTTGCCAGAAAAATGTTTTATTCTCTTTTTTCCATTCAAATGTTATGAATATGAATTCCAACGTAAGTAGACTGATGCTGGATGGACTGACTCATGTTCATACATACATACATGCACACATAGAGGTACACAGTCTTTCTGTGAATTTGTAACTTAGATAAAATGAGATGCTGCCTCCCTCAATATTTATTACTAAAACTCACTTTGTTTTGTGGTCACAGGAAACTCCTTCAGAAATAATGTGTTCACTTAATCACTCTCCTTTGCACACTTTAAACACTATCTGCACGAGGTCACTCATTATTTTTCTGAAAATGCAATATGCTTTTAGAAGGTTATTTCCATTGACGTGAGATTCTCTTAGCTGTCTGTTCCATTTGACTAAGTAGCACTCCCCTTTTTATGTCACATTCAAGTTACCTTGTCAGTGAGGTCTTTCCCCAACCAGGTAAACTGATCTAGTTCTTCATCTGTGTTTCCATAGGTTATAATAAGTATTTTACATCTATATTGTCATAGTTGTCTCTCTTAACAGACCAGGAATGCTTATAATATGTAAAATACTCAATAAATGTTTTGAAATGAAACAGAGGATTCAATGAATGATCCAACAATTAAGAACTAGTTCCTCCAAGAAATGTCTAAAATGGTACTTTATAAGGTCAGTAGCCATGTATAAGTTCATGGTCCAAAGGAGAAGATTTAAAGAAATGTATGAAATATGTTTTACTAGTTTCTATACATATAAAAATGTACTGGTTATTATCCTTCTTTGTTCCTGAAAACATTACTTCACAGGTAACATTTTAAGAATGACGATAAAAAGCAGTGTCTAGACTCTAGAAAGACCACACAGGGACATGATCTTTTAAGAGCATTAGATTCATGCATGGTTCCCTGGTAGCAAAGACCTTTAGCTGGAATGCGGGAACAATGTTTAAAAAAACATCAAATTTTAAAAGGGCATTTGGATGGGGAAAATATAACATCTGTTTTATAACCACTTCTAAAATTGCATTATATCCATTGAACACATCAAACGAATAGCAAATAAAAAATTTAAATAGAGACTAATTCTAGAAATATTATAGAGAGAATTACAGCCCATCACTCGCCCTTTAGGCTGCCAAATCAAGCAATTGAGCCAGAGCTTCTCCAGTAAAACATGGTCATATAGAATGTAACCCACAAATTTGATTATTTCATATTCTGCAGAAAAAGGTAAAACAAATCATGATTCTTCCAAGTCTTTGAGCATTGTTTAGATTTTTAGGAATTATTCACCTGGTAATAATTTGGAAGGCTCTATTACTTTTTCCTCAAATGGCAGCCAAGGTTTTCTTTACATCGGATGTAAACATTCATTAATGACAATCTGTTATAAATAAATATGTAGAAAAAGATCACTAAAGCCATTTCTGAACAATTATATCAGACAAGATTTTGTTCAGCCAGTATTTTTCCACAATTTAATTTATTTTAAGTAGAAAATATTAGTGAAAACAAGTTTGGGGACATTCAAGGTAGATGGTTTTAAACTATAATAGGAAGAAGAAATTGGCATCTGCATTTTTTTGGATTGAACAAACGCACACTGCTAAATCTTCTACAATGTCTTTGTTATGCAGAGGTAGTTCAAAAAAATCTTGTTTTTCTCTATTTATGTTTATGGTCTTAGAAATGGATAATGGATTTTTCTTATTGGACAAGTTCTAGCTTAATTTATCTACCTTCATGATTTCTCTGTAGACATCCTTTGCAGTAAAAGTTTCAATAGTAGAATTTGCAGTGTCAAGGAAGTGGATCTGAGGCAATGTCCTTGCTTGTTCCACAAGCCAGGTCCTCAGGGTGGTATGTGACCTATTGTCATCGTCATTAACAAAATGACTTTTGGACAAAAAAGAAAGAAATTTATACCTGAAAACAAAATCTTATAACACACTGTGAAAATTATTTGGTCTGACATTGGGTTTTATTATGCTTTGTGTTATTCATGAAAGACAAAGAAAACTGTGCTTCAAGACTGAAAAAGAAAACACTTAAGGGGGCCTGGGCAGTTCTAACAGCATCAGTGAAATACAACACCTAAGAGAATGTCTCTTTTCCCTTTGAACTTGAGGCATCCCACGGACGCCAAGCTACTGAATTCTCTGGTTAGTTATGTGGTGCCAGACATTCAGTGGCACTTAATGAAGATAAGTTTCTACCTTGTGTTTTTAAAGGTAATGGCGAATGAATCCTGCCTGACCAAATTGAGTGCTTTATCAAAGTCACTGTAAAGTTGGAGAAGATATACATATTTTTCTTGGATCATAAAATAAAGCAATTTGTCCATTCTCTATGTTTCTCATCACTGAATGACAATAAATCTTCAAATTAGTGGGCAGAAATATGTCCACATTTTTGTCTCAAGAATAAATATTTATTTGCCCATTTATTTTGGAAACTCTAACAAAAAGTAAAATTTAAGTTTAAACATCAACTGGTTGTATTTCATCAAATATTTCCTTCCTTCATAAACAACATTTATAATTTCCTACACATTAGAAAAAGTATCTTCTTTAGTTTTTTCCCTGTTATGCTAATGAAACCTTTACCTGCTCCTTTTTTAAGTTTCCTAATTATCTAAATAAACTGATGTTTTCTTCATGCTTATATAGTCAAGGAGTACAGAGTCCATTCTTAGGATACTGCCAATCCCACACTTTTGGATTCAGTAAAAAAAAGTGGCTAAGCATAATTAAATAACACCTTATTGTTACTATGCTTCTATTTGGAGTCCCTAAGCAGGAAACGCTTGGAGATTGTGTGGAACTAGAAGCTTAAGCCTCAGATCAAACGTAAACTCTATCTGTCTAGCTTTTGGTCTCCCTGGTTGGGCAGGAACCAAAAATTTTCTTCTTTCATGAAGAGATAACACTCTTATTCAGAGGAAGTGTACCTTGACCTAGTAAAAAATTTAAAGTGACTCCTTTCATTGATCTTTAGAATAGAATTGAGTGACTCCCTCGTGTGATAGGGCCCTGGTCTCTTTCATCAGCAAAAATTAGAACCCTCCCACATAATATCCATTCCAAGCATCCTGCTGTCTTATCACCTCTTTTTTTTCAATTTACTTTCTCTACTGCCATGACTGCAAAAATTCTGGGATCTGCAATCCATTGATCCTACCAACTTTTCATTTCTCTTATACTCATTTTCTCATTTCCCTTTTCACCCAGTTTAAAATTCTTAGTACATCAGATAATCACTTCCTTGCCACTTTCACTCTAACTCAACCCTGGTTACACACAACTCTCCATCTACTGGGCCCTGGGCCCTATTGCTGAGTGTGGCTGGTGAGAATGATGTAGATACACCAATGGTCCTCACTTTAAAGTGATGCCTATGAAATTTACGTAGGCCTTTAAAGTTGTGCCAAGCCATTTTCCCCTTGTATATTCCCTTTGCCACTCTCCTAGTTAATTATATCATATCTTCTCTTCTGTCTTCAAACTTTCAAAATTTTCTTCCCCTTTCTAATTCTCAGTGGTCAGTGATCTCAGTGACTTTAATTCCTATTTCATTGAGGAAAAAGTCAATCAGAAGCACGCTTTATAAATCTCCCACCATGACATCCACCACTTGCCAGCATCCACACCAAAGTACTCTGCTTTTTCTACTGTTACTATGGATAAATTCTCTTGTGCCTAAGGCCAAACCTTCTATTCGTGCACTAGAGCTCCTTCCTTTCACAAATTCGAGAACATTTCTACAGCAATTCTCCCCTCTCTCTATAGCACCATCAGTTTTCCCTTTGTACTAGATTACTACCCATATCACATAAATATGCAGTTATTTTATTAATACTACTATTATATTTTATATACTTATTCGACCCCTCTCCTCTCTCCACCCATTGCTCCATTTATCTGCTCTTTTTTAGAGCAAAATTCCTCAAAAGAGGAGCAGTCTGTATGTGCAGTCTACAATTCCTTTCCTCCAATTGTCCCTTGTAATCAGATCTTTAACTCACCAAACCCCTTATTTCCAAGGTAAGTAGTGGCCACCATGTTGCTGAATCGAATGGTCAGTTCTCATCTTACTGACCCATCAACATTTGATGGAGCTGATGATGTGCTCCTCTTGGAACTGCTTGTCTCAACTGGGTTCCAGGATAGCACATGGCTGTGAAAATCAGCTTCTGTTCATCTGGTTTTGTAGGGCTCCTCCTCATGCTCCAATGCCATGATGTTAGAGTGTCCCAAGCCTTAGTCTTTAAATGCCTTCTCTGCCTACTTGTTCCCTGGGTGATCTCATCTGGGCATATGGCTTTAAATACCATCTGCATGCTGACAACAACCACATTTATATTATATGCTTTGACTTCTTTCCTGAATTCAAAGTCCCTGTATCTAATTGCCTTCTCAAGAGCTCTACGTGGATGTCTAAGAAACATTTCAAATATGATATGTATTAAGCCGAGCACCGGATCATCAGCTTTTAGCTGCTTCTGCACCTTTCCTGCTGCAGTAGTGAAACTGTTGGTTTCAGTTACCAGCCACTCCTTCCTATCTGGTGCCCAGACCCCAAACCCTGGAGTCATTCTTTACTCCATTCCCACCCTAATCCTTTTTCACCCCAGATCTGATCTGTTTAAATCAGAATATGACTACTACTCACCACTTCTATCATCTTTTTCTCTTGATCATTCCACCTCATACTTGCCTCCCTCTTCCTTGAGCTCTCTAGGCTTGAGCTCTCTAGAATGCTCTTCCCTATGACGGTTTCACAGCTTGCTGCCTCTTCACTTTCAGGTCTTCATTCAGATGTCATTTGTGAGTGAGGCCATTTCTCATCATCCTCTTTAAAATTGCAAACCTCTCTTCTCCCAGCATAACCTGACCCTTTCCATACTTCAATTTTATTAACAGCATATCACCTCCTAACATACTTTATGTTTACTTATTTATTTTATTTAGGCTTTAACCACTAGACAATGTTCTTCAAAAGAACTTTCTGAGATGATGCAAATGTTCTAGATCTGCACTGTCCAACGTGGTAGCCACTAGCTACACATGGTTATTGAGCATTTGGAATACATAGTTTAATTAAGTTCAAAATAAAATAACCACATGTGACCAGTGCATACCATTTTACCAGCACAGTTTAAAAATAAGGTGCATGAGAACAGGAAGTTTTGACTTGTTCAGACTGATGTAACTCCAGCACCTACAACATCGTCAGGCACACAGCAGATGCTCAACGTATACCTGTGGATTGAATTAATCACTTTCTTTTCTTTCTGACTTCATTTCCCTGGTTGAACATTGCCCTGGGCCATGGTATTTGATTGAGGAAGGGAGCAAAGGTTTTAGTTCACATTCACTCTGCAGCCCATTGTGTGAATCACAAACTACACAACTATAGCTTGCTACCCACAGGGAGAAAACCCTAGATATGAAGGTGTTTGCTTATTTGTCTGTTGTCATTGCCTTAATGACTAAGGAATTTAGGGTTCCAATTTTTTTTCAATCTTTTTACATCCTTGAAACCCTGTATAGGCTGCCAACACTCAGCTTCAGAAGAAAGGCCAAATAAGAGAAGCAAAAAATAACAGCCTGGGAGGAAAACAAAACAAAAAAAGATCTGACATAAACTGAGGCTCTTTAAACTAAATAATAATTACCATGAGAATATAAATCTCATCTTTCCATAAAGAAAGAAGTTTTAACCAATTTTACATGGAGAAGATTTAACAGCAATGTATGACAAAAACAAATACGCCTTCCTGAACCTTCTGAATTTATTTCTGTGCAATCCTTTTCCTTTTCCCACTTCGTATTCCTCTTTTTTTTCTTTAATAAAGCATCATGAGAGAATATGTATATAGGCACCAAAGTTTAACTCTCAGTCTTTGCAGAGTAAGGCCCAAGTTCTCCTGGTAGAGATATTTACACTCTCCATATGCAATATGGCCTTCCAGGAAAGAAGAAAGAACAGCAGAAGTAGCAGAGAAAGAGAGAGAGGGCCTCTCCTTGTTTTCAAGGTCAATTTCCGATATATAGGTAGAAAATATATTCTACCACCTCTGAAGCCAAACCACCTGTGAATTCCAGCTCTAGATGTTTCATAAATTTGGCTGTTTCTTTTTTATGCTTTAGTTTCCTCATCTAAGAAATGGGGATTATGGTAATATTGCTAATCTTATAGTATTGCACTAAAGATTAAATAGTAATTGTAATGTGCTTACTCTAGATTATAAGCACTTATTAAATGCTTGTAGCTTTGCTATTCTACATAAAGAATTTTAAACCATTGCATGACTTGGTCCAAATACTTCACTTACCAGATGAAAACTGAAGACATTAATTCTTTAAACAGATACTTAGTGCCTTAGTGAGGGCTAGAAAGCAGGTCCCTTACATCCCTGCTTGTGTTTCTTGTAATACACGCTCCTAATGTTCAATTCACCATTTCCCCTTATTCCTTTCCATTCTTTTTTTGATTGTCACATGAGAGTGAAAGGGGTAATCAAAGCTAGGAGAATTATAGGAGGAAATTGCGGCTTTGTTTGCAAGTAAGTGTTTATTTTGCTCTTCAAGTTTTTTTCTTCATCTACCCAGGAGTCATCAAATAGATCAGCTGGACATGCTCTACCCATCTCTAGGGGAGATGGATCCACTCATCCAAAGCCCTGCCAGGCTGTTTGATTTTAGAGTCTCTGTCCTTTGTGGAAGGTGGCCCTAGGGCTGCGCCTAGATAGATAGATTGGCTAGTGTAGGAGTTTTCAACTTCCAGTTGATAAAACTTGCAAAACTTTGGTGATCCATTCTATTGGGATCAAGAGCTGATTGAGCTGATTGCCACTGACGTTCTCCTAACACTACCTCTGCAGCAGTCACACAAGGAGCCAGGGCCCTAGGCATCTGGGACAGAGTAAGAAGCCAGGCTCACAACATCCTTGGGCTATTACTTTGACCTGGTGCTTACTAGCTATTAAGTCTGGTACTCAATGATTTACTCTTCAAGTGCCTGCAGTGGTGTCCTCCTGATTGCTGATCTCATTTTGCACCCTAGTGCCAAATAGTTCCCCAGAGACTACTGAGTAAAACAACAGGAAAAGTTCCAATAACCATCACGATCCTTAATAAAATGCAGCTCTTAAAGTAGATGATCTTCCTGGAACCATCCCAAGTAGCCTGACACTCCTGTTTTCTTTGGGCACTTCATGTGCCTGTCAGTTACTGAAATGAGCTACATTTAATAAATGAGTCCCTCTGCTAGCTACTTGGGCAATAAAGCGATTTTAGGGACTCGCCTTATTTAGATGATTACCCTAAAACAGGAAGGAAATATTGTGTATAAGGACAGTGCTGTGGGGAGAAATCTTTGACTAAAAACAACATCTGAGAAAACTGTTTATAGTAGATCCAGAAAACTGCAAATAAATGAACAGAGCTGGCAACTCATTTTGAATCTGAGATAAGCAACTCTAAATGAGACAGCTGGATTTTATATAGAGCACAGATATGTGCTATGAAACCCAGATCAGAGACGCTCGCCAAAATAGCCTATACTGTTGGAGTTAAGTAAGAGTTGGTCAAATAAATTCAATCCTGAGTACACTATCTCAGCCTAATTGTCTAATCTCTCTGGGCTTTCCTCTGTCTTTGCATCACTAGCTCTGCCTCTCCTTTTATCTTTCTATTTTTTATCTTCATTTAAAATTTATATCATGGTACTATCCAAGATAAAAATCTATATTGTCTCAAAAACAAATACTTCCTATGTTATACTGTAGTGAATTTCCTTATTTTACAGTTTAAAACATCTGCTTTTGAAAAGGTAACCAATCACAAGGGATGTGGTGTAATCCCAATCACAAATATAAATGCTCCTTCAGTTTTATTCCTTGTTTTTATCTCGAACAGCATGAAGTCTTTTTCTCTCTATAAAAAAATCTTTGAGATGTTTGTGGAAATGCTTACTAAATGAAGTTTGTTGTATGTCCCAAGTATCATCAGCCTGTATTTTATCTATATGTGCTTGGCTAGTGAGATTGCCTCCCCGTTCTATGGAAGTCTGGGAGAGTCATTTCATGTGCAGATCACTAAACGTCTCCCAAACTGTCCAAAACAGATCTCCAAAACTCTACCACTCATGTATTGTACACTTATGTTAACAGTTGCTCAGTATGAGAGCTTTCATCTGTAAGTTAGTCTGAGGCATTTAAAAGTCAGACAGCTATGAATCTATCCTGTTATTAAGACAGAGATCCAGAACCGTTCAGCTCCAACGTATAAGAGGAATATGGTATGCATGCTTTAAACTCGTTGTAATCCAGAGCACTTTTGAGGCACATGAAAATGTTAAGACTACATAATATTGGCTAATATTTAGTTGAGTGCTTGCTAAATGTCACTCTTTAGGTTAAGATGTTTTAAATGGGCTGTGGTATTTAATCTTCACAAACCTATGAGATAGACAGTCTGATTCGCATATGAGGCCTACTAAAAGGTAAAGTAAGTTGCCCAAGCTCACACAATTAGAAAAATGGTGGAGCCAAGTGTTGGTCTTAGAAAGTTATGCTGTGGAACTTGCTTTTTGAACCACTGCCTAATACTACCTGGCAGGATGGTCTCTTCTCTTCCCTTCCTTTCCCTTTTCTTCCTTTCCCTTCCCTTCCTTCCCCTCCCCTCCCCTCCTTTCTTTCTTTCTTTCTTTCTTTCTTTCTTTCTTTCTTTCTTTCTTTCTTTCTTTCTTTCTTTCTTCTTTCTTCCTTCCTTTCTTTTTTGTTATAACAATAAATATTGTACAACATGGATGCTTATTATGAAAAGATCTAGAATATACAACTATGTCCCAAACTTTTCAAGTAAAAGAAAAACATAGATTGACTTAATAGAACTTGAATACAAGTTCTGGACAACAGCTGAGGTGATATTTTAGCCTCTGGAATACTTGGTAGCTAACAAGACACAATAGCTTCAAGCAGCATAAGTTTAGCAAAAAGGGATTATGGAAAGTGATGGAGGCTGTCTGGAGAGGGGAAGATGCACTAGTGAGGAGAACTGACCTGAGGTGACAGGTCAGGCTGAGAAGGTGACCGGTGAGCTGAGAAGATAGCCTGATTAACACTGGAGGGGAGAGAGTTCCAGACAGAAGGATCTTCCCATGCAAAGCCCTTACATGAGCCTGATCTATTGGAGAAATGGCCGGATGTGCCACGCTGC
Source organism: Lepilemur ruficaudatus (assembly GCA_963574885.1). NCBI lineage: Eukaryota > Metazoa > Chordata > Mammalia > Primates > Lepilemuridae > Lepilemur > Lepilemur ruficaudatus. The sequence continues at coordinate 18,410 of CAUYRT010042316.1, forward strand.
AGAATAGCAAATGAAGGGAGGGCAGAAGAGGACGGGGTGGGATGGAGTATGGAGACAGGTCACGTGTGGTAAGCAGCGTACACTGTATTGCAGTTGCAGGCAAAGAATATTAATCAGAGGGGTGATCTGCCACAGATGATCAATGGATTTGGATAAATAATTTCTGAAATGGGTACTTTTTCCAGCTTATAGACAAATTATGCCAAGGTAGAGAAAAAAGGAAGACAACAGGGAATGAAGACCTTCTCCGTAGATCATATTGTTAAATATGTCTAAAGATAAGTCTTTCCTGAAAAAGGGCTGAACATTACAAAAACATGCAGTAATCAAAGCAAAGATTTACAAAATTCAAATTTCCTAATCCTAGGTATTGCTTTCACTTGCATCATTAAAATAAATATCTCTTTTACACAGGTGACTCATTTAGATTGCAAAATTCTATACATTAAAAATCTGAAGAGGTCATAGGAAGAGAGAGTTTGTAATCTGGTTAGAGCCATACAATTTCTTATGGAACAAGCTGACACTAAGATCTGGGGATAAGGTGAAGCTGGGAGATGAAATGAGGATGCTACTTTAAAAGAAGATTTGAATTTTAAAAACGACTTGGAAGAAAATTATACATCTCTATCCTGTCACTTTTTATATTATTTATTGAAAACACAAAAAATTCTGAGATCAAGAGAAAGCTCATTTCTACAGAGCTCTTTCTACCAAGGGATCAGGCAGAGTTTTTGGTACTCTACCACATAACAGGCTATTTGGACCAGGAGGAAAGAGGAAGTTCATGGTATTTATTCTTGCTCCTAAACTACCGGGAGAAACATTGAGTAGAGGAAGCTAAATATCTACCACTTTCATGAATTATAAGAGCTAGTGGTATGAGAATCACTGAAATTTCTGCTAACGTATCTGTGGCCATAAGTCCAAGAAAATAATAATAATGTGAAAATACGAAAACGATATTATATGTATTATTTCATTTACTCATACAAACAAAATGAGACAACGAAAAGAAGGATGTCTAGCACAAAACAAACACTCAATGATTGCCAGCAGGTATTATTATTCTATCATGAATGAAGACACTGCCAGGATGAAATTGATGTTCACTTTCCAGTCAAGAAAAAAATTTCCAGGAGGTTGGGTGACATTCTTGTGGTCATTCAGAGGCCAGGCCAGAATTATGACTTCATCTGCTGGACAAAAAGGCTGTGCTTTCAAATTCAGTGACATGGTGTCTATGTTCTTTACTGTGTCAAGGTACGTTCCTTCTATATCTAATTTGTTGAGAGCTTTTTTTATGAAAGGACACTGAATTTGTTAAATGCCCTTTCTGCATTGATTGAGGTGATCATATGGTTTTTGTCCCTCATTTTGTTAATGTATGTTATCAAATTTATTGATTTGCCTATGTCGAACCACCCTTGCATCATAGGGATAAATCCTACTTGATCATAACGAATGACCCTTTTGATGTGCTATTGAATTTGATGTGGTAGTATTTTGTTGAGGAGTTTCTTCTGATTCTTAACTGTGTGTTTCAGATAGTTCGATTGCTCAAAAAGCATCACTGGATCATTTTTTTCTGCATGCACATATTAATAATGTCAAGAGCAGAACAGACTCCAGTATACCAAGAGAAAATGCACAGTTTTTGTGCAGGCAAGGACTGAGGTATCCTCATTACAAAATAATGTTTTATTTTCTTTTAAAAACATCACCACTTCTTCTATTTTCCCCTGTATTTATTACAAAGTAGGAAGACATACAGCTATAGAAATGTGAAATGCAGGCACTCCTCTTGCTACACTAACTTTTAATTAAATGGACAACACATTTACAATTTACCTAGAATCCTGTGTTGCTTCCAGGGATTTTTGACCATCTTCCTTCCATTGTGTTCAAAACAGAATCTAAAATATCTTCAAACAAGTTATAAAATATGTGTTGTATAGTTTGTGTTCAAATACATCATCTGAATACCCAGGCTTTGGTTGAGTATTTAGCATTATTGAAATGATATTGACAATAAAATTCAGAACTATTAACTCACAATAATTAGTAATTTGTTACATGTGGTTTTGGTAAAATTATTATCTCCCTTTCTTCCCCATTTTGTTTTTTGTTGTTGTTGTTGTTGATAGAGAAACTAACTTGTTTACAAAATCAGTGAGGAACATAGTTGAGATTTGAACATAGATTTTATCACACCAAAATGAGCTATTCCATACTTTAATTCTTCATATTTATTTCAAGTTTAATATTTAAAATATTTAATCATTTTCCATCATCCTGCTTTTCTGAGCAGAGATGAAATGAGTTTATCATACGCATTCAATTCTAGCAGGTGTTAACAACTGGAATTCAACACTTTTGCCCAAGGCCCATTCTTATTTAAAAAAACATGACTTCCATATTTAATGCTTATATTCTCTTCAATTCTATTTCTATTAAAGGGAAATATTAAACAAGTGACCATTTTCAGAAACAATTTTTATAAACATAAGTTTTTCTTAATTCAAATATTATAGGAGATAGAAACATGTTGTCTAAAACCAGTAGAATTGGCAGTGATGGGAGGATAGCAATGACAAAAAAGAGAAAAAAATCATGAAATCCTAATTCAAGTAACATCAAGTATAGTGGAAGATAGCATCTAACCCACTTAAAAATACACGGGTTCATTTTAGCTTTATTCATTTAAAAAATTGCTATTTAGACAATGTGCCAGGCACTGGGCCAGTTTCTGACAGCATAGAACAGAAATGTATAAGAGAGGTTCATCTGATGGCAGCCAGAAGAGAGAATTTAAGGATGGCCCATTCATGAAGTGGTATCTGGTAGGTGTCTTCCAGACACTCTTTTTTTCCGTATTTGTGTTTTTGTGGCCTGAAATTTTATTATGAGATGGCAAGGCAGTGATTCCTCAATTACAGATAAATCATAAAAGATGCAACTACCAAACAGAACTATTACATTAGCTGAAATATACTTATTTTAAAAATTATAATCCGGTAATAAATAAAACACTTAAGTGAATGTGATCAGGTTCTTTATAGATTTTGGTAATGTGGAGAAAGAGACTTAAGAGAGCCATGGACATTCTCAGGTAGGTATAGAGTCATCAGTGAGAAAAAAACAAGAAAAAAAAGGAGTCAGTTTCATCAAAATATACTCAATACTGGCTCCATCTGTCTTCAACTCTGCGGACAAATGCAATGTATAGACGGAGAGCATTTTGAGCTGCATACCCTTATGTGTGTGTGTGTATGTATATATATACACACACACACACATATATATATATGCACCAGAGATGAAGCATATACATGCATATACGATAGACAATGTAGCCACATATATTCAATAAAACTTGGCTCTTGGCACTTATCTGTTGATTGAATTAGTGCTTAAGTGTACTTTTTTTTATTTCAGGATATTTGAGGATACAAACATTTTGGTTACATTTTATGTCTTTGACTCACTCAAGTGAGGGTTAGAGCCATGCCCTTGCCCTCTACAATGCTCACCACGTTCATTAGTTGTGAGTTTAACGCCCCCCCCCAAGCTCCTAATCCCTGGAGACTATTACTACCGTGTGAGTACCATAGTGTTAATCAGTTAGTGCCAATTTGATGGTGAGTACAAGTGGAGCCTATTCCTCCGATCTTGTGATATCTCACTAAGTGTACTTTTGAAGGATTGACTAATCAGGAATCTTTGTATTTCCCCTAGGATAACTCACAATTCGTATGAATTCATTTACACAGGTATATTCTGCTTCTGAACAATGCTTTCTACTTGTCATACAGACATTAACAGGGGAAAAAAAAGAATGAGAGACTCACTAAAAAGGAATACAACTTTCTATCAAAGAAGTTATCAAAGGTAATTCAAGACTTTAACGTATGTTATTTGATTTCCTCCCTGCCCCCAACTATTAGCTCTTCTTTACTTGTCAAAATAACACTTGTGTATTTGCTGAGGGGAATAGTTTCTATCTCAAGGACTGTAAAATGTTTATTAAAGGAACATATTTCATATGTTTATAAAAAGAACATATTTTTATCAGACATGGCTATGATCTCGCAATGCTTCTTGTATTATTCCAAAGAAAGGAACATTCTTATTCCTATGAAATAGGAATAATGTTCCAAAGAAAGGAACATTCTTATTCACATGATAGAAACAATTTGCACATATGAATTCACTGTGCGACACCAATGAAAGTAGAGAATGTTTACATGTGTTGAAAAGGAAGAAAAATATATTTTGTGGTAAAATGAATTTGAACTAAAGAACCCTTTTTTAAAATGTTAACAACACTATAAAGCCAGGGGGTGCTGCAATATGGTGCATCAATTTTATTGTTTGAACATGGCACTTAGTTGTCATGACAACCTTCTTAAACTGTAACCTGAAGACAGTTTAGATCTAAATCAGAGTATTTAGAAAGATAAACTGATAACTTCAAGGTAGAGTTTGATGTTGGGTTTAGAGTAGGTCACAAAGTTATTTATTCCTTTCAGATTGGGTTTTACCCTGATCCTTAATTGAAAGAACAGCATAGATTCTAAATAAATAATTCAGACCATTTATTTAAAACTTTAGCAAAACCAATCCCAGTAGTTTTGTTGTAGTTTCACAGCAAAGAACACTTAATATATAAAGAAATGAGAGACATGGGGAAGAATGAAAAATATCACTAGCCAAGAATCACTTTTATTTTTAAATCTCCTCTATATTTAGACTGAGACATTTGTCATAGCACCAACCTTTTACTTTTTTCAATCAGGTAGCTAATCAGATGTTTAAAAACAAAAACCCTAGCTTGATTTCTCTTTTCCTTTCAGAGATAGCAAACAAATTTATTTTAAAAAATTGATTCAATATGCTAGGGAAATATAATTTTAGCATCTCTGCTGGGGTAGTATCCTCAAAAGTACTCTCCAAAATCATCAAATTTTCTACTTAGAGCAGAGAGGAGTTTTGCCAGAATTTGAAAACATTGGGAGAGGAATTTGGTTTTGTATCTTTTATCTACTTTTTCCTTTAGATTTTGGCCCATTTCCAACTTCGTTTTGGGACTCCTCCCAAATGGAGGATGGTATCTGACGTAGGACAGTGAAAGCCCTATATTAATTGCCTGTCCAGAACTTTCAGACCATATCAATATAAATGCATCTGCCAGGTGGTTAGAAAGCAAACAAAGAGACCCAGTGGTGAGCTATTTGGGGAACAGCTATAGAGCTGTCCGGTAATCCCAGTTTCTACCCAGTTAAAGTGACAGCATCTCTAGATAATATAGCTGGCGAACGCGAGTCTACATGAGATGACATATACAGTTGCCCAGACATGAGGCTTTGTTGTTTTTCATTTAAGCATCACAGGACTATTCAGTGTGTATCACTGACGATGTTTATGGCGTTAACGATCTTAGGCACCAATGTGGCCTCTGCAGTGTGCGCCTGAATTTTCTGTTCTCATGCATTTTGTGAAACCTTTTTCTCTTCTTTTTAACAAGAAAAATCCAGTAAATGCCTCACGCAATTTTATCCAAATACAAACTCAGGATACACACTTTGGTTTTATCCCCAGTTATTTTAGATGTTAAAATAAATTCGTTTCCTCATCTATGAGATGAGTGACGTGTTTTAGATAGCCTCCACTAAAATCTATTTGGATTCTAAGATCCTTTCCCCTCCGTGTATATTTTTTCCTTATTATATTGGAAATACTCAACAAAAGGTCAATTATATCACTTAAAACTTATGTCTGTTTGCTTTTCTTAGGAAATAGGCACCTAATGAGAGAATACGGTTTCTTGAGGAGAAAAGATATACGAGAGAAGAGACAGATATGGAGAGGCTGGGAGTGAGAGGAGGGGAGTTGCACAGGTTGTAGACAAACTTATTCTGTGATAAAAAGCAATGAAGAGTTCCCCCTCAAGTAGATGAAGATATATATAAATGGCTAAAAATACATTAAAGATCTTATTGCGTTGTCCCAAAACTAAAAGTGAGAGAACCTATAGCTCTTATACCTGTGACCAAAATAAATTATGCTACTACTACTTGCTATTCTACCTTCCAAGATGACATTTGAGATTTGAAATTGATTTGGCCAAAAACGAAAATAACAAGTGAATGAAAGGATTAATCCCTTCCAGCTAATTCTGAGAACTGGACTTGTTACAACCTTCCCCCTTGGCAAGAAGAAAGACCCAAACTTAGATGTTCCTCTCTCCTGAGGGAGATTCTTGGATTTAATGGCAAGAAACACCTTTTCTAGATTTGTCTCTTTGCCCTCCATGTGTTTTATATTGTTTGGGTTTATCTCAATTTGGTATACAATCTTTTTTTTCTCTTTATTTAGACTAAACTGTTCACCAGTCTTAACCCAAATTCAGTTCCTCTGCAGTGGAAAGGCTGACTTCCATTTTAGTGGAGTTTCATGAAGAAGAAGGAAAAAGAATCATAAAGACATTTGATATGAGCAAACACCTCTTTATTCAATTTTACCAAAATTGTGAATTATTTTGCTTTGTGGAGTTGCTTGCTAATATGTTTTTAATAGACAACAAGGCACCAAGAATCCTGGGTAAATAATGGATGTTAAAAATAGCTACTACCTAACAATGTTACTGGAACAATTAGAATGCAGAAAACTCTCTCTCATGAGAAGCCAACTAAAAACAAAGGTTGGCATGATGTTGTTTCTTTGTTTTTTTTTTTTTTTTTCAAATTAATACAGTAAATTTGCTCCAAACTCATCTCTTCCACTTAAAACTATTTGGATGGTTTTTGTGTTGTTTGCTTTTCAACTCCCCCTAAATTATATAATTGCGGGATCTATTCTTTGTGTAATTTTACTTTTTTCTTTTTTTTTCAATAGACATTTATGGTGCCAACATACATTTATATGTGTGGACTATATATATGCCTTGTTTTCACACTCAGAGAGCAAGGAAATTATCCTTAAAGAAAGCTGCTTTCTAGCCAGATTCTATTAGGTTATGTTATTCAAATGCACTATAACACAAAATTCATCTCTTTATTTGGTGTCCAGTTGCTAAGGAACACAGCCAAAATGTTCCTCTTTGCAACACAACAGAAGACCATTAGAGATCATGAGGGTTGCCCATAGACACGCACAGAGACTCTGAGCAAGTGGAATTACACTGCTGTATTTAAACCTGGAACTGCATAACATTATTGACAAATAGCTGTTTTTACCTTATATACAATGGAATAAAAAACAGGGACTTCCATAATCCTTGCAAAAAGCCCAGTAGCTTTTCTAGACTCATGACCTCTCAAGTCATTCAGCATATTTTAAACAGAAGCCCTATCACTTCTGCCTCTAAATGCAAAACAGGACTCCTGAAAAGCATAAAGTTTCTGAAAGATCTTGCCATGTCCACCAAAAGAAATGATTTAACTTTGTTTTTCTTAAAGGCCAAGTTCTACAGAGACATGAATCTGACAGAGCAATAAACACCATCTGAATCTTTTTCAAATGTCTCACCCAAGTTAATTGGACACATGTAAAAGGTATTGTCTACCTTAAAGACCTAAAACATGTTATGATATCATATCATTTCATAAAGTCCTGAAAGAGATACTTACATTTTGCTGTCACTTTGTACCCCCCTAGAGGAGGGATGTGGCCTTCTAATGCATCAAATCCAGCGGACACTAGGACCATGTCCGGATCAAACTCTTTGGCCACAGGCTTCACGATGGTCCTGCACAGTAAAAACGCAGCCAGTCACACTTGGGAATGGCAAATACCTTTAAAAATTGTTCAGTGAAAATGACTTGGCACAACCTCAAGAACTTCCCAAGAATAAAGAAAAGGGGGAAAGAAAACATTATGTGAGTGGATCAAAAACTTATCATTTCCTTAATACTGAATCACTGTTATTTTAACATCCCAATTCAGACTTTTTTCTTTCATCTTTTTTTCTCCAAACTGGAAAAAAAAATGCTTTGCAGGTACATTCTAAAGCCTGTCATATTACACACACATCTGTGGCTGTTTTATCCCACTGCCTATGAAAAAAATTGCTTCTTCCAAGGGAGTGACTAATGTTTTACAGAGGAAAGTCGAAGCTTTAGTTGAAAACCCGGCTTGCTCCAGTTAGTGAGAACTTGGTGTAAATTTGAACTATAAATTTCTTTGGGGAAAAAGTTTGCTTTCCCAACTAAAAAAAAAAAAAAAACATTTTTAAATATTTGTCGTGGTAGGGGGTGACTCTTGCAAAGGAAAAACACGAAATTCCCTTAATAGAATCCAGACTATAATGTTAAGTGAGGCCAAAGTCAGACACACCAGGAACGTGGTGGCCCCATCCATGACAGCACCCCCTGCTGGTCCCACTCAGACACTTCAACACTCACCTCTGCTGCCTTCTCAGGGCTTCCCAAGCCCTTTCTCATCAGTGCTGGTTTGGAGAGAGAATGACTATTGAATGCAAGTGGGCTTCATGAAATAAAATTGTTTTAAAGTAGGCTTCAAGACCAGTATGCCATCATAAAAACTCAAATTTCAAAGACTATTTGGTGAAATGAGGATACTGCATACTGTAGTGAATTTAAAAATGTATACCATGGAGTACTATTCAGGTATAAGAAGCAACTAAGTGAAGTAGCCCAAGAATGGATGGACAGGCACCACATGTACTCACCAGCCAATTGGTATTAGCTGATTAACACCCAAGTGGACACACAGGAACAACATTTATTGGGTGTCTGGCAGACGGGAGTGGGGAGGAGGGGATGGGTATCTACATACATAATGAGTGCGATGTGCACCGTCTGGGGGATGGTCAGGCTTGAGGCTCTGACTGGAGGGGGGGGGGCAAGGGCAATGTACGTAACCTTAACACTTGTACCCCCATAATATGATGCAAAAATATTTTTAAATAAAAAAAATAAATAAAATAAAATAAAATAAAATTTTGGATTGTGAAAAAAAAAGTATGAAGATCTGGGTTGTGTGCTTATGAGAAATAACTAAAACATAGATATTAAGCAGTTATCCTTGCATAGTGACATCATTAGTTCTTTTAAGTGTTTTAAATTTTTAAATTTTCCAGATTGCAATTATCACATATTAACTTTATATTTAAAAATTCAATTGCATGTCATAAACAAGAAGTTGTTGAAGTTATAAAAAAATATTATTTAATTGAAAGTTACATAGAATATAAATGAATGAAATATTTTCTGTAATAACTCCACTACTGTCATAAAAGCTCCATCCTTCAGGCTCATTATTGTACATGCAAGTTGACTTCCACAGTAGGATTTCCAACGACTGGAAAACCACATAAATCTGAATTGGCCCATCAGTGAAACTTAGTGAAAACCTAACTTTATTTACTATTTAAAATGTCATTATTCTTTTTCTTCAGTAAAATTAAGAATTTCTACTACAGTTATGTTATCAAAGAGATATGTCGGATTCTATCCCTTCCCAATAATACCAACTCTTACGTTGTAGTTTTTATAAAAAGTATTACATATAATCAATTTGCTATTTTTCATATGAGTGGAATAGCCATGTGTTGTATGTTGGGATATTAGATATTGGAATAAATTCTCTTAAAGAATTGAGAGCATTTTTATCAAGATATTCTCTTTAATTTTATTAATCCTATGAACACCGTTAGAAAACAAATGATGCATTTACAAAAATCAGTAGGTAGATGATTGAACAAGGTTGCCCATGCAATCATATGCTTCATGGTAATCAATTTTCCATCTCTTTTCCCTCTGTTAGAAGGTCATCTTTCTTTCTTTTTTTTCCCAAATTAATCTGTACCTTTCTAATTTTTACCCCATCTTCAAGGCACATCTCACTTACTGTGTTCTCCATTAAGGCTTCTCTTTACACACGGATATTGAATATACATGCATATATTTTTGGTGGACAAACAAGAAAGAAGACAAAGATTGCCAACATAATTTAAGAATACAGAAGCATAGACATGATTTACAGGATGTAAGTGCCTACAGAGAAGCCACAAAATCAAGCTGATTTTTCCCTCTCTTTCTAGAGAAACTAACTGACCAAACAGGAAATACCCAGAGAGTCTGACAGTTGTGTGTCACTCAGACCCGCAGTCAGCTTGTTTTTTCAATCTTCCTCTAGTGAACCCTACAATGAATCACCAGTCAAAAAGCCCAACCCAGTTACACATCTTTTCAGTGCTCCTTTCTCAAATATGATGGATTATCCCCATTTGTTTGAAGAAAGCTTCAAGTATGCAAGATAACAAAACTACCATGCAAAATAAGAAATAAAAGAAAGTAAACTCAGAAAACCAGATAAAATGCAGGGAAGAAACAATAATTTCAAATATTAAGATTATCCTTAAAGACATAAGATAGTACCTCTATAAAATGAGAGGGGGTGCTACTACAAAAAAACCCTAAAAACATAAAAAATACAATAAACTTTTTGGAAGATAAAGTTGACAAGTTCTCTCAGAAAGTACAACAAAAAACAGAGACCTGGAAAATTGGGAACAATAGATCAGAAACTCAGAGGATCCATATAGGGGAATCAACATCTGAGGGAAATTTCAAATTTTTAAAAATTTAGAATCGCACATACATCTCAACTGCTGATCAAAACCGCAAGTAGAATGGAATTTCAGACTTTCAAATCTTAGAAAAATAGAATCTCCCACAAATATCTTCACAGGAAGATACTGGATAACGTACTCCATCAAAATGAAGGCATAAACCAAAAAATATAAAGACAGATACAAACTATTCCCCTACCAAAACATTTTTACAAATTCCCATTTTTTCCAAAAGTTTTAAAATTTTTATTCTAACTTTAGAACAAAACAGTAGAAATTTGCTCTGCCATTGGAAATTTGGCATGGAATAGAGTAGATTTTCATTCCAATGCAAATATTATGTTAATAAATACATCTTACCCACTTACAGGGGAAATATATCTCTAAGCCAAATACCTCTGAATATACAGAATCACTGCTTTCTATCTGAAGCAAACAGCACATTTGTTATGTAGGCCATTCCTGAATTCACAAGCATATGGGTTTTACAATTTCATGCAGATTTTTAAAATGCTCCATCTTGCAGGACTAATCCTATGCATTTAAATTCCCTCTAAAAACATAAGAAAAAGATGTGAATTTTTGAAGAAAGATACATCACCTGATAGACTCCTCCCACTTAAAAATATACATTCTGAGAATTAAGTCCAAGTGGTAGTAGTTTGTTGACTAAATTACTGATGCATAATGAGAACAGAGTTATGTGATGTTATGCTGCAATATATCCTGTGTGTTTTCTATTCAATTGAAGAGCTATATGGCAACAGATGTTTATAGATGGTGATATTGGTAAAGTTCATTCATTCATCTCAACAAGTACATATTGAGTATCTACTATGTTGCAAACACTGTTTTTGCTTAAAGATGTGCTCAAGTCTGAACTGAGTCATATTTATTTTCCTTTTGTCAACATTAAACTCTTTCTTGTTTCTCTCTCTGATAAATTTATCAAATTAAGACTGCACAAGTCTCTTTATTTTGGCAATTATCTTAGCAATGTCCATGGAAGTATTTGCACTCTTCTATTCATGCCAGTCTAGATTGATCTTTATTCAAAAGATCTATGGTGTCTGAAAGGTTGAAAAATGTATTTGAGGGTGCTAAGCATGAAAAACAATGTTATTTTTTCTCACCGAGAACAAATCTTTGAAGGCCTTCATTTAAAATTTTATCTGAAGAATAGGATTTTCTATTTAAAGGTAACAAAGCATACATGCTCACCTCTCATCTTTCCCAATATCCCACTGAAAAGAAAGCATAGGAATACACATATGAACTCATGGTTTTTAATGTATATCAGGTAAATAGATAAAGAAATCACTTTTGATGGGTGCATATCCATAGGATGGTATATATTTCCTAAAAGCAATGGCAGTAACAAGGAACCCAGTTAGTACCCAGATCTTGCTTTCTAATATCAATTTCCAATAAAAGGACTCAGGAGTCCTTGGAGAAGTTGTTGATTCCAGGACTGCATCAGGGAAAATACCAGGTGACTCTGGAACAACTTGAGGTGACAGAAAGCAACGAAATACTCAAAAAGAGACAGGTACATGTCAATAGTGTGTAAGAACCAATGTGAAGGAGCTTTCAATGGCCAAAGCTGGAACAATTTGAGGAACAAAATAAATAATGATAGTATTGGATTATAATCCATTGAATCGAACACTGAGTCCGTAGTGAGCTAAATAAATACTGAATAGAGAGGAGAGGACATAGCTCTTTCTTATAGAAAAATATCAAGTCTTAAATATGGAAGAATTGAGGCAAATAGGAAATTACCATTTGAACAAGATAGGAATAATTGCTGTAGGCAAGATCCATGGATGGATACTAAAATTAGTGGACAACCGTTGGAGGAGAAACATGATATTTGCTTAATTCCAAAGTATTACAAAAAGAAAACTGCAGACACCACCTTAATGAAGTGATCAGAGTTAACATCTCCCATTATTCTCTATAACTGTGGTCCCCAACCCCAGGCCACAGTTGGGTACTGGTAGGGGCCTATTAGGAACCAGGCTGCTCATCACCGCCTGAATTCTGCCCTACAAATGCCCTCCTCACCCTCTCACCTCCCCATCCCCACCCCGCCATTCCCCAAACCCACGTGGAAAAATTGTCTTATTGTCTTCCATGAAACTTAGGAATCAGGCCTCAGAGCAAGAGGTGAGTGGAGGGGGCAGGGGGAGGGCCAGCGAAACTTCGTCTGTGTTTACAGCCTCTAGCATCCATGGCCTGAGCTCTGTCTCCTCCCATGGCTCCACACCCCCATGAAAAAATTGTCTTCCATGAAACATGAAACGGGTCCCTGGTGCCAAAATAGTTGGGGACCGCTGCTCTATGATGCATTGACAAATTCAGATCAATCCTATAGTATTCTTGTTAAAAATATATAACCTTAAATATAATAATGAGAAAACTTCAGGCAAATATAAATTGAGGAATATGTGACAAAATAACTGACCAGTATTCTTCAAAAGTCATGGCCATGAAAGACAAGGGAAGATTAAGGCATTGTTACAGATTGGAGGAGAACTAGGGAGATGTGACATCCAAGTACAAGGTGGGGCCCTGGATTGGATTTGGGGACAGAAAAAAGGACATTAGTGGGAAAACTTCAGTCCCATATAAAATCTTCAGTGTAGCTGACAGCATTGGACAAATATTAATTTGTTATTTTGATAATTGTGTTATGGTTATGTCAGTTTTTAACATTAGTGGATGCTGGGTGTCAGGCATACAGAAATTTGTACTATTTGGATGATTTTTCTGTAATTCTAATATTATTTCAAAATAAAATGTTAACAAGTACCAGAATACAATAAATAAATAAATTTATAACAACAAAAGAGAATAGCAGAGTTGTCAACAGATTTTTAACAAACTTGCAGAAGAGGGAAATTGAGTGGGAGCACACTGAAAAAACAAAACAAAAAAGAGAGCTGCTGTCCTATACATGCCTCCATAGGACCACAGAAGAGATGGGGACACTCCACCCAGTGGAACCCCACTGAGGAAATGGGTATGGTGAAGGAAGAGAGAGGCAGGACTACAATCAAGAAACCAAAGAAGTTTCAGCTGGTTAAGAACACAGACTACATTCCAACACCTCAATTACACTTACCCTTTGCCAGTAACCAGGCAAAACAGCCAGATTGCCTTTTTCTTAAGCAAAAGGATGTTCTCTACAAAGCTGAGGCTTCTAATGTGCATACTGGTGCCCTAGTGTACAGTCCTCCTTATTTTATCATTTGAGAGGACTCAGGGACTATGCGCCATCTTCTACAATGCTAACTCTAAAGTGGGGTTTGGCGGTGCACACACTCTAGCCCACACCAGCTGACACAGAGTTCTCCATTGACCCATTTACGCAACCACAGGGAAAACTGACACCAGACTTTCTTAAATATCAATGAAAAGGCAGGCATTACACGGCACATGAGAAAACCCAGCAGCATAAAAAAAGATTAAAACAAACAAAAATATAAATGAGTCTGGAGATAATTTAGGCAACAGAAATAATAATCTCAAAGAGATACAAGAAAATATTTTAACTATAAAGACATGCTGTTATGAAAAAGAACAAAGGAAGTACTTAAAGATAACCAAAATTGCACAAATTAATAGAAGGTCTGAGAAAATAAAATTGAAGTGATCCCTCCGAAGTGGAAGCAAATACGTAAAATATAAATGGGAAAACATGAAACATAAAGGATCAGTGCAGAAGCCTTGCATTTGAATAGGAGTCTCTGAAAGAGCCAAGCACAGCAAGGAGAGGAAATTATCAAGTAACAACAGAAGATAATTTTTAAGAACTGGAAAATACTCAAGTCTATGGTTTTGATAACTTCAACCAGTGTGAAGCTCTAGGTATCAAAAAAACACACAGTTAGAGACATAGTATCATGAATCTTCAGATCCTCAGAGATCCTTAAAAAAGAAAAAGCATATCCTCAAAGAAACAGCAAATGATATTGGACATTTAGGACAGCAAAATCCTAATCGGTACCATTGAATGTCTTTATATTCTGAGGGTAAAGCATTTTTAAACTTTACTTCTACTTCCAGCCATTCTATACTAGTATTCAAGTATATGACATAAATAAAAATACTTTTAATACATGTAAGAAATCAGAAATTTCTTTCCAGTGTACACATTCTTAAATATTTACTTGAGAATGTAAGCTTTACTTCTGTAAAGCAAGGAAATAAATCAAAGAAATAGACAGGCATAGGACCAAAATAGTTGATATGCCATAGAAAAATGAAGAGGGTCTGGTGATTGTACATATATTTCTTTGCTAGAAACCAAATGATTGAAGGAATAATAATGACATATATGCCTTTTTTTTTTTTTTTTTTTTTTATACAGATTATCACTCTGATGCCCGGGCTGTAGAGTGCCGTGGCATCAGCCTAGCTCACAGCAACCTCAAACTCCTGGGCTCAAGCAATCGTTCTGCCTCAGCCTCCCGAGTAGCTGGGACTACAGGCATGCGCCACTATACCCGGCTAATTTTTTACATATATTTTTAGTTGTCCAATTAATTTCTTTCTATTTTATAGTAGAGACGGGGTCTCGCTCTTACTCAGGCTGGTCTTGAACTCCTGACCTTGAGCTATCCACCTGCCTTGGCCTCCCAGAGTGCTAGGATTACAGGCGTGAGCCACCGTGCCCGGCCCCAAACAGTGTTTTTATATATTTTTCTTTCCTTTCTCCCAGTCCCCTACCCTCTTTCTTAACACAAGTAATTTAAATTCAGAGAATAAAAATTTTGATGTTTTTTGATACATTTGAGAATGTGTATTTTATTAGTATAAATAGTATTTAAAAGAGCTTAATACTTTCTTACAGAGAAGAAGAAGTTGGATGGGATACAGAAATTAAGGATGATGTGATTGAAGAATGTAATAAACATGGAGGAGTTATTCATATTTATGTTGACAAAAATTCAGCTCAGGTATTTGGATCTTTTTAATAAACCAATGTTGTTACTCTGTCTTAGTGTTCACATATACTTGGTGCATATTATAATCACTATCTTCTATTAGAGTGGCTTTTTCCTGAAAGCAGCTTTAACATCTTGGCTAAATACATCCTCAAATAAAGACAAAATAATTGAAAATTTGATTATGGTGTTATAGAGCATTCCTGTTAATATTTAAAGTTTCCCTCGAAATCTTGGCATCCGGATTTAGGCAGCTTATAAGTCATAGAGAAAAGATACTACAGGGCAAGTCAGTGAATATAAATCATTGTTTCCTAAAATTCTAGGTGTACAAATTAGCTAGTTTATTGAGTATGTAAAACATTTTGTGGTTACAGAGCACCAAGTTTTTCCAAAGGTATTTGAATAAACCTGAGTCCATGTTGTATACAGCACCATCCTTACCTTTTGTCTCCTTTTATTTACTCACTTTTTTTTTAGGGCAATGTGTATGTGAAGTGCCCATCGATTGCTGCAGCTATTGCTGCCGTCAATGCATTGCATGGCAGGTGGTTTGCTGGTGAGTTTGAATTGTTTTTTTTAATTATTGTTATTAAGGCTCTAAAACTAAGCAAAGATGCTAAACCAAACATATCTGTTTCTTTCAACAGGTAAAATGATAACAGCAGCATATGTACCTCTTCCAACTTACCACAACCTCTTTCCTGATTCTATGACAGCAACACAACTACTGGTTCCAAGTAGACGATGAAGGATGATATAGTCCCTAATGTACATAGCTTTTTTTTCTTTCTTGAGAATTCATCTTGAGTTATCTTTTATTTAGATAAAAATAAAGAGGCAGGGGTCTACTGTCATTTGTATACAATTCCTGTTACCTTGAAAAAATAAAAATGTTAACAGGAATGCAGTGTGCTCATTCTCCCTAACTAGCAAATCCCACTGTATACAAAGCTGTTCTCTTGTTCTGCCTTTTAAAATGTTCATGTAGAAAATTACATTAAGGACCTATAGGAATAGCTCTAGGGGAACAAATGTGCTTTCTGTAAAAAGGCAGACCAGGGATGTAATGATGTTTTTAAATGTTTCAAAAGCCTAACTTTTTACACAGCAGTTACATGTCACACTTCACTAATGTTGATACTTGGCGGATGGTTTAGCAGAGGTTTCTGCAATACACATTTAGTGTATGGCAATTCAGGACAGCTAAAGGGCTGTTTGTGTAGCATCTCATCTTGCATTCTGATCAACTGGCAAGAAAGAGATTTCAAAATTAAAATACTTCTTGATGGTATCTTTTCAATTAATGTATCTGTAAAAGTTTCTTTTGTAAATACTACGCATTCTGGTGTGTCTTAAGATTCCAAACAAAATGATCCCTGCATTTCCTGAAGATGTTTAGTGACAGTCTGGTAAGCAAAGCAGTCTGAGCAAGAAATAGGAAATGCAGAAATAGGTTTTGTCTGGTTGCATATAATCTTTTGCTCTTTTTAAGCTCTGTGAGCTCTGAAATATATTTTTGGGTTACTTCAGTGTGTTTGACAAGACAGCTT
Organism: Lepilemur ruficaudatus; assembly: GCA_963574885.1. Taxonomy (NCBI): domain Eukaryota; kingdom Metazoa; phylum Chordata; class Mammalia; order Primates; family Lepilemuridae; genus Lepilemur; species Lepilemur ruficaudatus. The sequence continues at coordinate 35,512 of CAUYRT010042316.1, forward strand.
GATATTTCTATCAAACAAATGACTTTCATATTGCAACAATCTTTGTAAGAACCACTCAAATAAAATTCTCTTAAAAAGGCCACAAGAAATCTTCATTTTTCAAATGTTTTAAAGTCATAGAAACTTGAGAATAGACTGTTAGCTTCTTTGACTATTAGTAGTATTCAATACTTTCTTATTAAGGAAAATCTTAGTGTGCTGAGTCTGGGGAAACTCTTGCCCTCAAGCTATCCCCATCAATTCCTTCCTGTCAGCCTAGCCTAGCACAGTACCTCTTAGAGGGTATTACACCAAAACAGAGGGGTTTACCAAAAAGAAAACCAAACGCGTTTTCCTAGGCTTTTAACCTTGTCATCCCCGTGGAAAAAAATGCTTCACTATTTAAAAGTACATACTGATAAAAATGCCTTAACTTCAAACTTCTTTCTCAAATTTATTTAGCTATATATATATATAAAGGGATTTTGCTCTTCCATATTGGGCAGTGGGCCTTCACCACTTAACACTTTATCTTCAACTTTTTTTATCTTGGTCAGTTCTTTTGAATAGGCAATGTTGCCCCTAATGGAGTAATATTTTACCTTGAAATACTGATTTCGTCACTTATTTTTGTTAACAGGGGCACAAGTTGATAGGGTTATTTAGGTATCAAATCACTAAGTTTGAGTGTGCATCACAATTTTCTATTAGCCCTTTGGGTGGATACTTAACCTTTTATTTCTTAATTAGTTATTTAATCTGAAGAAAAACATCAAGCTTCAAGTTAACTTGTTTTCAACACCAGGCAGCATTGTTTTTTGTGGCAGGAACTTACATTCTCTTCTTTTTTTTGCTTTGCAAAGTATTCCCTGCTATCTTTGCAATAAGTTTTTCCCCACTTGAACCAAGCCCTGTCATTCCTTTCCTCGGAACTGGGCAAGCAATTGTGGCCTCTAGTAGTTAACCTTATCTGTTAAAATGGGTGGCCAAAATTTGCCTATTGCCACAGTTTTATTTATTTATTTATTTTTTGAGACAGAGTCTCACTCTGTTGTCTGACTATAATGCTGTGGTGTGAGCTACCTCACAGCAACCTCAAACTCCTGGCCTCAGGCGATCCTTCTACCTCAGCCTCCTGAGTAACTGGGACTACAGGCATGTGCCACCATGCCCAGCTAATTTTTTCTATATATTTTTAGTTGGGCAATTAATTTCTATTTTTAGTAGAGACGGGGTCTCGCTCTTGCTCAGGCTAGTTTGGAACTCCTGACCTTGAGTGATCCTCCTGCCTCAGCCTCCCAGAGTGCTAGGATTATAGGCATGAGCCACTGCACCTGGCCACCACAAAGGTTTAAATTTGATTTACAAATGATGTTCAAAGGAAATGCGGTGTTTAGTGAATGGAGTAATGTGGTACATAGAATATGGTTCAAATGGCTATTCTGAGTGAAATCCTTTAGGTCATCAAACTCTGAGACAGCCTTTCACTTTGGTGGGAAAAGCTGTAGCTGCTGTAGCTAATGTGGTAGTGTCATTAATTTCCTGTGCATCTCAGTGTCCCAAAATGTTCTAAGTTATTACAACAAAATTTTAAGTTCTTAAGACATGCTGAAGGGGTAAGTGCAGGTCAGAAAATCATTAATGCCTATGTGGACAGGTGAGGGACACTTGCTCATTACTACGGAAGCTACTGCGCAATCTTGTGGAGGGCCAGTTATACTGTTTGCATCACTGATGGCTGGTTAGAAAATCATATAGGATTTAGCCAGTTGAAAAGCTACGATCTGGGCTGATGTTCTTAGTTTGTTTCACAGTGGATAAATTGTTCTAGTCTTTCTGATACAGCAAGCAGCTGTATGTGAAGAACAATCTCAGGATGAATAACATTGTTTTGGAAATAAGTTATAACTTCTTTTTGTAGTGTTTGACCTTGAAGAAATCTAAACTTACAAATCTCAGATTTTGACCTTTAAAAGGGAGAAAAAAGCACTTAACCTTACAGGTTTTAGTTTAATATATGTGAGGTATCAGGGACCCCCAAATTTTTCAGTTGTGGATTAAGAGAGTCAGGCTTTGTGAAACAGCAACTCTACTCAATAATAATAGCACACCTCCTTTAATTTAGAAGATCTTTGGCCAAGCTGAATAGGCTAAGGGTGAGAAGAAAATAATTCCTCTATCAAGACACACCCAAGACTACTCAAAGACTTTGTTTTATTACAGTATATGGGCTGAGACTGATGGAAAGGTGTAGATGTAGTGGGCAACCACTGCCATGGTTAGCACCGGATGCCCATCCCGATGGCCATGAATGTCCCAAATGTTCCGCCACTCTGCATCATGGTTTTCCCAATGCCGCCCATCAGCTCCCGACCCCGCATTCCGATCCTGAGGAGGAAACCAAGATGGGGCCATTTGGAAACAAAAATACAGGGAAGACTACTACCTTCCCTTTTCTAGTCTTCTGCTAACAATGAGTCAAGCACTTCTTGAGTCTGGCATTCCCTATATCTTATTTGCCACCTACTGGACATTATCTTTTCCCATCAGGATGAGTGATGACAAAGAAAAGGACCCAGCAGGTTATCTAGGGCACTCTTCGGATCATCGACTTTTAAGTTTGAGCGAGGCAACAGATGCAATGTAAAGTACATTGGCAGGGAAACCAACTTGTAGGACTGGTTTTGCCTCCAGGGCATATATGTTTCAATAGAGACAGCTGTCTATCATAGATGGTTTTCTGATGTTAATGACTCGAGTCAGACCTGGGTTCAAAACCCAGCTCTGCAATTTACAGGCTGTGTAAAATGTAAAATGGACATCAAAAGATTGTTTACAGGATCTTTTAACGTAAAGTGCTCAGTAAACAGTAATGTATAGTCTGGAAAAAAGGAAAATAATAGCCTTTAAATGTGAAAATGACCTTCAGAGTATAAAGTGTCTGTATCCTGTCTGCATCCTCTTCCCAAGATAGTAAAACCGCTTAACAAGTTTGTCTTGTGCCCAATTGCAAATAAAAATAACAGTAGTAATAACCAGTTACTGAGCATTTAATATGTGCCAGATTGTAAACAAAGTGTGCTGATTTATGATAGTTACAGTTCTACGAGCTAGGTGTTACTGTCCTCCTCCTACAGTTAAGGAGACCCACTATCCAACTTGTCTAAAGTCACCGAACAAATAAGAAAAAGGCCAGAAAGCATTTTTACTCTAGAGCTCAGATTCTTAAGCACTGACGCTTCTTCCCACCTGTCCTTGTGGACTGAAGGTGGTTAGGAAATCGGTCTCGCTCGCTAGAGAATAGCCAGGGAAGAAGTAAGTATGCTCTGTTCAGGCTCCCGACCGAGTGAGGTGGGGTAGGGAAGGACCAGTAGTCTCACCCAGAGATCACTGCCCGCGCTCCTCACCTGAGACAGGAAAAGGTGCCGAAGAGCGCCCCGGCCGCCATGCCCACGGCGCAACCCATCACAAAGCCCATCTTCACGCGGTCGAAGCAGCTTGGCTGAGATTGTCCGTAGGGACCCACGGCCACCGGCATCTGCAGGGTGCGAGGAATAGGGAAGTGTGGGCCCAGCCGCCAGGTCCACAGTCCGGCGGGGACGGAGACGGCGAGTGGGGAGTGGACCCAAGGGTTCGGGGAAAGTTAGGGAAGGAAGATCAGCGCATAGTCCTCCTCCACCACCCTTTCTGCGTCCAGGCCCCGCGCCGCACGACGCTGCGGGGTTCGGACCGCCCCCACCTCACCTCGCTCGAGGCCTAGGTCGCTCAGCTCTACGTCTCACACGGAAAGCGGGAAGGAGGGCGCTCGCGGCCCGAGGAATCCCTTCCGGAGCGCCAGGCAGTACTTCCGGGAGCCTGGGGGCTGAAGACTGCAGCCACTTCGACTGGTGGGTTCTGCCACCAGGACCATGCTGCTACGAGCCGCTTGGAGGCGGGCGGCCTTGGCGGCGACTCCAGCTCCGGGGCCGAGGTCCGGGGCGCCCACTCGGGGGCTGCGCCTGCGCGGTACGCTCTTGCTCGCTGCTACGGTCTCCGGAGGCGCGGACCTTTCTCTCTGGGCGCTGCGACGCAACTGAGTTTTCCGGAGCCTCCCTGCCCCGCCCTGCTGCCCAGATCCTCTGACCCTTTCCCTCACTTTCTCAGGCCAGCACCCCGGAACAGTTGACTCCGCCGCGCCACCGCTCAGATCCTGCGCCGAAGCCTGGAGAACTTTGGAGGCGCGTCCTTCAAAGGTCTCCTGGCCAATTTAGAGATGCTGGTCAAGACTATCCAGCCAGTGATATTTGAAAGAGATCGCACCCATTCTGGCGCCACCTTTCTTCTAAACGGCTTTGCCCTTTAGAGCCCGCACTCCCAGTGAGACGATTTGAATATTGCCCCAACATCGCTCTCCAAGAACCTTGTCTCTCCTTATCCCTTCCCTCCTTTCACAGTGTGCTCAGGTTCTCTGATGTCTTGTTTCATTTCCAGTAAGGTTTGACCCCAGCATCCCTTTAACTTATCTCACCTCTGTCCAGATTTTGCCTTCTGCTCCCTTGGTTGCTTTGCATTCGTAGTTGCATTCTGTCTTACTTGGCTACTCTGTTCCATTTTTTTGTCACTTGCAGACCATGCTCCCCAGTCGGCTGTTCCCTCAGATACAGCCGCTGCTCCGGAGTCAGTGCTGCGACCTCTCTATATGGATGTGCAAGCTACAACTCCTCTGGTAAGGATAGAGGGGCACCTTTTCCCAAGGCTGTTTGTAGGAAGTAAATGATAGAAGTGACAACAGATAGAAATGACTGGAACCCTGTAGAAGTGAGAGCCATTGAGAGGTGCTGAGAAAAGCAATGAGGCAGGAGTCAGGAGGCTTAAATTCTGTTCCACTAGAAACAGTTGATAGGGTGGGGAATCTGTGGCCTTGGGGCCGCGTATGGCCTTCTGGATCCTTGAGTATGGCCTTTTTTTTTTTTTTTGGAGGCAGAGTCTTGCTCTGTCATGCAGGCTAGAGTGGCATGGCGTCAGCCTAGCTCACAGCAACCTAAGACTCCTGGGCTTACAGGATCTTCCTGCCCAGCCTGAGTAGCTGGGACTACTACAGGCATGCACCACCATGCCTGTCTAATTTTTTTTTCTATTTTTTTAGTTGCCCATCTAATTTATTTTTATTTTTAGTAGAGACGGGATCTTGCTCTTGCTCAGGCTGGGAGTATGGCCTTTTGACTGAATCCAAATTTTACAGAACAAACCCTTCTATTAAATGAGATGCAGCAGAGAAAGATGAAGCTTTTCTTGCCTCCTTGGTGCTTAAAAAAGAACAATCTTGAAATCAGAAGGCCTCAGGTTCCCCACCGCACTGGTCAAATCACTTCAGTGCCAGCACTATAGTATTAAAAGCATGCAGTCTTGGAATTAGCCGGACTGCCACTTAATAACTGTGTGAACTTGGGTCAGTATTAAATAGGTCAAAAGATGTAAAGCAGCCTGGCACATGATAAGCACTCTAATATTAATACAGGTTCTCACCAATTTGTGAGAAAGGGTGTTTGTTTACCTGTGCCCTGTCTTGTCCCAGCCACTCTAGATCACGTTGCCTCACAGGAATGGGAACACCTGCAGAAACAGATGTCAGAACAAGGCAATGTTTGTAGACTATCTGAGGGGATGGTAGAACAACCCAAGTTAAGACAGGTTGGTATTGGGGTATGTTAGATTGATAACTGGTTAGTACCTGAGGGGACAGAAGAGTGTTTGAGGCCTAAGCTACGAAGTGTCTGAAGGGTTGGGAGTGTAATGAAACAGGTTAGACAGGTCTGAGGGGATGGAATAGGGCCTGAGTTAACTGGGCTCAAGGAAAGTGACCTGTTCTGTTGTTCTCAGGACCCCCGGGTGCTTGATGCCATGCTCCCTTACCTAGTCAACTACTATGGGAACCCACATTCCCGGACACATGCTTATGGATGGGAGAGTGAGGCAGCCATGGAACATGCTCGCCAGGTTAGTACAGAGGGATCTGGGAGGTTCTGAGGTTAGAGAGGGTCAGTGGCCCTTGGGGGGGCATTTCCTTGGTGGGTGTGGGTGGAGGTGAAAATGGTTTGGGGTTCTTTCCAGAAGAGATTTGGAAAGCAACCTTGGAGTTTGACTGTATGCATTTAATTAGTTCCCACATTTCCTAGCTAAATTACCTTGGGCAAATTATCTAATTTCTCTAAGCCTTTATTTCCTCACATTGAAAATGGAGATTGCAATAGTTTCTACTCCGTAGGGTTATTGGGGGATTAAATGCTTGTAAGGTATTTATTAACACAATGTGGATACATAGTAAGAACTCAATAAGTTCATTTAAAAAACCCAATAATATTATTATTTTGTATTGGGTTAGAAAAGAGCCTGGAATCTGAGATAATACTGGATCTGTCCATTTTCTTTTTTTCTTTTTTTTTTTTTTTTTTTTTGAGACAGAGTCTCACTGTGTTGTCCAAGCTAGAGTGAGTGCCATGGCGTCAGCCTAGCTCACAGCAACCTCAAACTCCTGGGCTCAAGCGATCTTCCCACCTCAGCCTCCCGAGTAGCCGGGACTACAGGCATGCACTACCATGCCCGGCTAATTTTTTCTATATATTTTTAGTTGGCCAATTAATTTCTTTCTATTTATAGTAGAGACGAGGTCTTGCTCTTGCTCAGGCTGGTTTC
>CAUYRT010042318.1:0-88923 GCA_963574885.1 Lepilemur ruficaudatus
GTCCCCAGTTTTGGTCAAATCAATACCTCTCTGGAATTATTGCAACAAATACTTGCAAAAAAAATTTGCTGGCTCAACATTTTGAGATTCAGGGGAAATGAGATTCAGGTAAGACACTCTAAGAAAGGTTAAGACTTAGTCTACCAGCTCCACAGATGCAGTGAAATCAAAGAGTGGAAGATTGTTGTCTATGAGAGACAGATAGTGCTCCTACTTTTTATAGACTGTCCCTTGTACCTGTTTTAATAGGAAAAGGACACACTGACCTTCACTGGCTGCAGGAAGCAAGAACAATGATAGCACCTCGCTTCTGGGAATTTTAGCACAGATCTTTGGAAAGATGAGGAGGAAAAAAAAGAGACATTAATAGTTTTGTATCTTCCTTCCCACCCTAGTTATTAAGTTCTTTCAACTTTTGTGCCTCCCTTTTGTCTTTTGGATGGTTGCTCAATATTTTGACCTTTCCACATTCCTCCTACCTTCCTTCCTGCTAAGAGAACGTTCCTAGAAATCTGACCAGACAGACTATGAATTCTTATTAATCCTAGAGTTGGGAACTCCAGGGCTGGCATCATATTGTCTTTTCAGTATTATAATTAGACAAAAGCCGTGGTAGCCACACAGCCAGGAAAGAAAACTTAAACTTGCATGTTTGAGGACGTGAGTAGCGTGGAGGTCAGAGAGAGAGGGACAGAGTCCTCACTGGAGAGTCTTCTCAAGTGGATGAGAAAACACTTCTCCCATCACCCTTATTTTGCCAATCCCGCCTTCACAATTTTTTTTTTAGTGCAGTTCTAGCTGAAGGGAATATTTAAAAAGAAAAAAAAAAGGACTGATATGTGTGTCATGCTTTTGTATAAATTATAGAAACTTAGAGCTAGTAAAGTCCTTAGGACTTTTTTCATGGTTTCTAAGTTGTTGGGTTTTTTTGTCTTTTTTTTACTAATGAACTTCTTTTCCCGTATTACATAACTTTGAAGTGTTCCACTCAGAAATCTTCTAATCACTTTGTCTTTTTGGTCTTGCATTTACAAGGAAATGATTAAGAGGGAAAAGTTATATTTTAAAATCATGATATTGATAAGGACTGAAGTATGTATTTCATTCTAGTACATTCTGTAATAATATTCAAAACAGAGATAAACCAGGCCTTTTTTTTTCCATTTAACAAGTGACTAAGGTTTTAAATTTGTTTAAATCAATTCTATAAGTAAAAAGAGGCTTTGTTGTTAAATTCTAATATGACATAAAGTGTTCACTTTGCAGGCAGGATATATATTAAAATTATTTAGATTGAAAGTTAGCCACATATAAAGCATCAGGTCATGAAAACCTGATATTTTAAATTTTTTACCATTTTGTACACCTAAAAGCAACTGACTTATTTTGGCCATTTAAAAAAAGTGTTGATTCTAACTGATAAAATAAGAGGCTTTCAGGCTGCTGTTTGTACGCATTTTCCTGAAAGTGACATATTGCAGAGGTAGTTTTCCTTTATTACTGAGGAATAAAAGCCAAATTGGATATTGCTATCCCTTTTTTTTTCTATTTAACATTGAGTTTGGTAACTGCTGGGGACATCTTGATGTGGCATACGAGAATTTTGCTAGGATGGAAACAGTTTATCGATTTGTTGATAAGCATCTGGAGACAAGTTTGTAGATTTTTTTCATTATTTTTCCCCACAATAACTGCTTATATTTCAACTTTGGTTTATTTCCTGCTTTTTCTCTTCAAAATAATCCATTGATAATTAAATACCAATAATAATAAATTTAATAATAAATTAAAACAGGATGTCAATAACGTATTTTACAATATGTGACAATTCAAACAAGTTAAAACTTTATAATAGTCAAAACCATCCCAGGTTATGAGCAGCCTGAGCACTAAGGCAGGAGCACACTCCTTGGATCAGCTGTGCTTACTTCCTATGCTTCAGGCAATCTCAAACGGCTTCCTTTCAAAGGTGAACATTTTTAAATGGTTTTTTGAACATGGAATTTTTTTTAAACAGAGAAAATGAAATAAGCGCCATTACTGCTTTTAATTACGTGAACTTCCTGGGATGCCTAGGAGAACTTTCCAGGGTCAGGGGGATGGTTCCTTAATGTCGGATCAGTCCCAATCTTTGTGTTCTACAGATGGCAACTGATGTCCAGAGTTTAAGTTGCTTACCCAAGGTCACGCAGTTAGGGGTTGGAGAGAAGAGTCCAGCACTAAGGCAACATCTTCTGCTACCCCCCAACCTGTGTCCTTTTCATCATCCAATTCTGTTTCGTATGGCCTATCTTGTAGCTGTCTGTGTCTCTATTTAAGAAGCATCTAATCAAATGGCTCCATGGGTCGTGTTTGCTCTTTAACTGAGCAGGTCGAATGGGAGCAGGAGAAAAAAAGAACGCCTGCAGTGTTCAGTACCGGCGACCCTTTGGCTGCGCGGTTCTTAGCATCGCTGACCTGCTAGCGGGAGAGACAAAGGACGACCTCATCTTGAAAGTGTACATGTAAGAAACATGCATGTGGCAGGGGATGGGGTGGGCACAGGGATGCACGTGGGTCCTACTTGAGTGAATGCTACTTTCCGTGGGTAATGGAAGAGCAGTGGATGGGTTGGGCTTATGAGCCATTCCTCACAACCCCAGGAGTCTGCAGGCTTGCTGCGGCTGAGCCCACACATGATTTGCCAGTCAGAGGAATTACACAATTGAGAACCAATCAATACAGACAGCCTATCAATTAGATAGACTGGTATGGAGAGTGCCTCCTTTGAACTCACAAACCTAGCATGTTTTACCTTCAGAGAGTTAATTTGTTCTTAGAAATTGAAAATGCTTTTTAATATAAATCAATTAGAATTGGGAAAGGGGAAGCTCAGATGATTTCCCCCCAGCTCTATGAGTAAGTTTGCTGGGCCTGCCATAACAAAGTACTGCAAACTGTGTGGATTAAACCACAGAAATGTATTGCTTCACAGTTCCGGGGGCTACGAGTTCAAGATCAAGGTGTTAGCAGGGTTGGCCCTTCTGAAGGTTGTGCGGGAGAATCTGCTCCACGCCTGTGTCCTAGCTCCTGGTGGCCTGCTGGCGGTCTTCAGTGTTCCACGGCTCATGGATACGTCACTCTGATCTCTGCCTTCATCTTCACATGGCATTCTGTCTGTGTTCTCAGCTGTCTCTGGGCCCAAACCCAGCCCCCCTCCTTTTTTGGATACAATCATATTAGTCGGGGCTCACCCTAATACCTCACTGTAAATTGAAGACCTTCTTTCCAAATAAAGTCACATTCTGGGGGTACTGGATATTAGAACGCCAATATTACCTTTGCTGGAGGACACAGTTTAATCCAAAATACTAAGAAAGTCGCTTGATAAGTTCCAAGTACTAAGTTAAATGATTTTTAAAATGTACATGGGTTTGTGTCACCCTACCTTCACGACCTCCCCGTAGGTCTGTCATTGAGAGCTGACACACAGCAACACACAGCAGCAACCTCAGAGCACTGGGGTTTCCACGTGCCCAGTTTGAGGACCACGCTGCTGGCCGCCTCTATGAATGAGTTTACTTTATTCCATTCCAGAGGCTGTGTTGATGGAGCCAACATATGCCAATAGTTTTTTCATAGGTGGCATTAACACAACTGGCCTACTCCCTATGGGACATATACTCGAATTGCTTTTTGACCACTGCTGCAGGCTTTCATGGATTTATCTACTTTCCACCCAGTGGAACCTATGCAACATATTCAGTAATTAGTTGACAAAGATTTATCTATCGTCTGTGGTTTAGGATCAGAAACTGTCTTTATCCCTTTTAAGAGGGATGAAGCCTGTGTCCTTGATTTTAAACTTGAAAAGTTGTGGTGAAACTAATGGTAGTAGAACTGGTTACTCTTTTTATCACATGGCAACCCTCGATTTCAATGGTTGGGCTTAAATCCATGATGATCTTCTTTCCATACTCTACACTGGCCATAAAACATAATTTATTTAAGGTACCAATGATTGATAATAGCCACCCTTTAAGGTGTGCTTACTGTGTGTAAGGAGTTGTGTTAAGCACTTTGTGAGTGTCCTGTCACTTTATCTTCACAACAAAACCGTGAAGCAGATGCTCTTAGCTCAGTTTTACACATAAGCAAACTGAGAATTAAATAACAAGCCCAGAGTCACCTAGCTAATAAGAAAGGGGGCCAGATTTGAAGTCCAGACTGTCCAACTCCAGAACCTGGGCTCTCAGGTTATATCTTCTGGGATGTATTTTTACAACACTGCCTAGTGATGTGATGCTGCCACTGTTCTATGGCATTGCTTTTTAAGAAAACTAAAATTGGCCAGGTGTGGTGGCTCGTGCCTGTAATCGTAGCACTCTGGGAGGCTGAGGCAGGTGGATTGTTTGAGTTCAGGAGTTCGAGACCAGCCTGAGCAAGAGCGAGACCCCGTCTCTCCTAAAAAACTAGAAAGAAATTAGCTGGACATCTAAAAATATGTATTTAAAAAATTAGCCGGGCATAGTGGCGCATGCCTGTAGTCCCAGCTACTCGGGAGGCTGAGGCAGGAGGATTGCTTGAGCCCTGCAGTTTGAGGTTACTGTGAGCTGGTTTGACGCCACGGCACTCTAGCCCAGGCAACAGAGTGAGACTCTGTCTCAAAAAAAGAGAAAACTAAAATTCTTCACAATCTCATCATTTCTTAGAGTGGTCTTTCCAGTTCCAGTTGTGGGTAGCAAGTGCTGGATTTATCCCGCCCCTGGGAAAACGGGGGGACCGACAGTCACATGCATCACCCTGGATTACGCAGCCTGCTGAACAAAACCCATCAATTCCAGCTCTGCCGATAGGAGACACTCAGGCTCATAAAAATAAATTGTTCTGCTGTTTGTGGGGTTTTTATTATTTGTTTTTTCTTAAATATCAAATAAGGTTTTGGGTAATTCTTGTTGGAAGAGAAATCTCTGAAAAATGCCAGTTCAGCAAATTGTGAAGCTGTTTCAAGGGGAACACTAACCAGTCAAAATAGTCACTGTAGATTAGGAAGGAACTGTGGATTTAGGAAAACATTTTAAGAAAGTGCCTGTTAGAAACAGTTTGGAAGAAATTTCTTTTTGTTGAGGTGAGTGAATCCCTAGCCCATCTGGGACTCAAATAAGAACAGTAATCAAGTAACATGTGAGAGCCTGGAAGATATTTCAGTCACATACTTTAGGAGGTTTTGGGGTTTTTTAATTTTGTTTTATTGTTTTGTTGTTGTTTGTTTTGTTTTCTTGAAGTTTGTAAGCTAAACGCACGAATTCTGGAGTCACTTAACTGTCTAATAGGAAGCAAGCCATCTTTCGTCCTTCCCCACTGGGCTGAAATAAGAAAATGGAGGCAGAAGGTACTAAATGGCAGTTTGGTATCTTACAGCTGGACAGGTGGGATGGTTTCATTCCATCTTAATTTTCCGGCCTTCTAAGAATCAGTGCTCAGTTTGGTATCCCACTGTTAACTGGCTTGAAAATAATCTCCATCATGTTCATCCTAGAAAAACCTGTGGTGATAAAATAAATAAATATGTAAGCAAATAGTTGTGAATTATCGCCTTGGACTTAATCCCTAGGAAAAAGAATCTGTTTCGTAGCAGATTTGAACGATAGTGAATAGAATCTTGATATTCAGGACTCCTGGGACGGAGTATTCATGGCTAATAAAATAGCAGATTTACAAACACGTCCAGATGAGGGATGTTCTCCTCAGCCTAACTGGGGGAGTAGGGGCAGTAAAGATGAAGAGCAGACCCACATTTTTACGAATCATCAGGGGTTACCAGGCAGAGGGACATCCATCTGTCCATTTATTCATGCAACTCAAGTTTTTAAAGCATCCACAACATTCAAAGTACTGAAGGGGACTCAGATATCAGCCAGTCCTAGAGCCAATCCTAGAAAACCTTAACAGCCTAGCTAGGTGAACTCCACCAGGTAAACAGACGAGCTAGTGAGTGGTAAGAGCTAAGAGAAGAGGTACAGATGGCTGTGAGAAGATGGACAGATGCCATTGCCCCCAGATGTGGAGGATCTGAGAGAGAACCTTTATTATTCTTTGGTAAATCCTGCCAGTCTTTGTCAGTGCAAACTGTGTTAACATCAATTTCACTTTGCTTAATTTGTTGCATCTTGATGCTGGCCAAACCTGGTCATGTTATGCTAAGCGGAGACTCACTAATGCGAATAACATTTGTTGAGCATTTACTATATGCCAGGCATTGTCTCAAGCCCATGCTCATTTAATGTTCTGGTACATTACCCCTGTTTCACAGGTGGAGAAATCAGGGCAAGGATAAATGACTCACCTAAAGAACATAGCTCAGTTAGAAATGAGAATTTGAATCTGGAAAGCTGAACTCTTAGTCTGCACTGCTTTCCATTACAGGCATTGTTCTCTGAGATTTATGTTTTTTGTTTTTGAGGCACTTGTAATCTGTGGGTTGTTCATCCCAGCTGCTTCAGCCATGAGGCAGGTGGCCAGGCATTCCCAGATATGGGCATTCCTACTTGTCTTGGGACAGCCATGCTAGAACTGATTGATTGCAGCAGGCTGTTGGTGACTCCAGGGAGGTTTAGGGAAGTGCATTATAGTGGTCACAGCAAAACAGGCAGGTGTACTATCAATGCGTCCTTATTAATGCATGTTTAATACATCAATATTAATGCATATTTGATGTATCGTTAAAGCTTAACAGAGTGTTAATGTTTTCACAGGTGTAACACAGAGAGTGAGTGGTACCAAATCCACGAAAACATCATCAAAAAGCTGAATGCACGTTATAATTTGACTGGCTCCAATGCGGGTGAGTATATGGGCTGGCTGACTTTTCCTATCCTATTCATTTCTGGCCCTTTCTTTTGTCTGTTTGAGAAGGAAATGATCAGCCCCCTTTTTTTTCTCTCTCTCTGTTCACTTTGTAACTTTAAAAAAATGCTCAGTCAACATGCAGGTACATCTTCCTGTGCTATGATAGGCTTGTAGCTATAACACTCTGTAAAAAATAGATTCTGTTCTGGTTTGAAACAAAGCAAAGGATCTGAATTTGGTAGTACCAAGTCTTGAGATCTCTAAGTTGGTGCCAAAGGATAAAAACTAAATGGCAAATATGCTTGAGTTCATGACTGCTGTGTGGAAATAGGTTTGATAAGCAGCAGTTCGTCAGTAAGGTCCAGTAGAAACATGCTTCACTGCCTGTGGCTGGCTGTGAGCAGCAACGTTATTGACAAACAGACAGGTTCTTGCGTTGAAGTTGGCTAAGAATGAGAGTGATGCGGACTGCAGGGTCATGTAGAGAAAAATGTATGCGTGCTTGTTCAGAAGGGAGCTGAAATACTATAAACCACAGTAAGTTATATATATAATATATGGTTCATAGTATTGTACTAGTAACATAGAATACAGTACATTACATAGCATATTTAGATTACATAGCATATATAATGACATTTTTAAGTTTGGTCAATAGACAAAAACTTGGTGAATAGTGTTTCTATCTGCCATTCAAACCCACAGGGAAGCAAAATAAACTATGCAGTTGTATGCTTTAATTGACATAAGGAAATTTCAAATGAAGTGAGCTGTTATTTGAGCTTAATGTGCTGTTTTTTAAGACTTATTTTTAGAGTACCTTCAATATAGATATTTGTGTTATGGTCCAACTTGCCTGGCAATTAGAAGAACTGGAATTTAAATCCAGACTACCTTTTTTTCAGAGTTGGGCACATCTTGCTAGGCTGAACTGACCCACAAAGAGAAAGTAACTGCAGACAGAAGGTTTGTGGTCCAGTTCAGTGAGAACCATAAGTACCTACAACTCACACATGTGGCAACACTTCAGGCTGTAATGAGTGGTGAGGTCAGTTTTCTCCTCCCTCTCCCAAGAGTTGGGGAGGTAACGTGGGTTTTATTTGATGCGGATGGTCATTTGCTTTGGACAAAGTCCTGCATTTATCACTAAATAAACAAGATTCTTGGAGCACTTAACCATTGAGGGCAGAGTCTCTCAAGGACTCAGAGGAGACAGTAAAGCTGGAATACAACATGGAACTGCTAGGAGTCTTCTCTTTTTCTGCAAAAGAATTATAATTCTTTTGATGGTATATAGACCAAATGGTTTAATTTCAGTGTTCCCTCAGTAAGATAATGGAGCTGCTGCTTTTCCAAAAGTTATCTTGCCAAATTCATTGGTAGACTGCCAGCCAAATCCAGTAGTACTGTTCTAAACCTTTTGGTGTTGCTTGATACCGGTGACCATTGTTTTATCATTAAATACACTCTAGCCCTGTGCTTTCCAGTTCAGTAGGCACTAGTCACTTGTGGCTGTTGAGCACTAGACATGAGCCTGGTACAGCACTAGAACTGAGATGTGCTCTAATTGTAAAGTTAAAGTACATGCCGGATTTTGAAGACTTGGCACGATACACGTAATGTAAAATGTCCTATTAATAGTTTTCATATTGATTACGTGTTGAAATGATAACGTTTTGGATATAATGGGCTAAAGAAAATATATCACTAAAAACAATTTCGTTTCTTTTTACTTTTTTAATGTTGCTACTAGGAGGGCTTATATTTCATTCATGATTCACCTTGTATTTCTGATTCTGCCTGCGTCAGACTCAGTTTAAAGCATAACATTTTTTAAAAAGTTCTTCTCATGCCTCACAAACAAATTCTTTATGCCTTAGTTTGATTTTCCTTTCTGTCTGTTAACTGTGGATGGAAGAGTTGGTAACCATTGCGTATCTTATTCTTTTTCCCCAAGAGTCCTATTATATTAATTTGCTTGCATATGCCATCTATGTGAATAAACAAGTGTAAAACTAACCCTAACCTTCTGGCTTTGCCCATGTAATCCCTGGCCCTCCCACCAGCATGGATGCATCTTGACCAACCAGGGTGTGTTGGACTGCAGGGTATACCTCTTTGCCCACTCCTTGTCATCTCCCAAGCCTTTCCCCCTTCTAATATGTCTCACACAGAACAATGTTCATCTATTGTTGGATTGTTTGAATGTATCAT
This sequence comes from Lepilemur ruficaudatus, assembly GCA_963574885.1. Taxonomy (NCBI): domain Eukaryota; kingdom Metazoa; phylum Chordata; class Mammalia; order Primates; family Lepilemuridae; genus Lepilemur; species Lepilemur ruficaudatus. The sequence goes on from CAUYRT010042318.1 coordinate 9,043, forward strand.
TGTCCAAATCTGAGGTGATACCTGGTTGCCTCCTGAGTCGTGGTAAAGTTCTTGGTGATAGGCTTTGCTTTGTATCTCCAGATAGATTCCTGACATAACAGATCCTGTGTCCTATAAAGCTTCTGTCAGGGGTCAGGTTCCAGTTACAGCAAACCACAAATTTCTCTCTGCTTACAGACAGGAGTCATCTATTCGAGAGTACAACATGTATCTAGGAGCTTTTCCTCTGCAAACAGGATGTCCCAGGTTTGAATCACAGTTTCACTGGGATAATAGGAGTATCATCCTCTAATGGTTATTGGGAGGATTAATAGGGAAAAATGTATGCAAAGCACTTACCATAGGACTTGATACATAATAAGTATGTGCATTTACTGTTCCCTATTATTATTGTTTACCCACTTTGAAGCCATCATCTGAAATATTCTACCTCTTCCTCTTAAGTCAGGTCACCTTGTTTCATTTTTTTCAAAATAGACCCTGATTTAATCTCCTTAATGAAGACTTTCAGAATAATACAATTGGATTATTGATAGGTTGGATCATTGAACCGACCCTTCCTACACTTTGTTTTTTCCATCTCCTCTGCTGATTTGATTGTTAATATCTCTTTCTGGGTTCTTTTAATTTAATTGTTGTGCTTCTGATTACATGTATTAACTCCAGGAAGGAAAAGCAGCACATTCTGTTTCCTCAAACAGTTCTCAGATGCTTAGATGTGCTCACATGTTCCATGTGCTTTGTCAATTTTATTGACTAACTACGTATTCTCATTGGAATCCTGAATGAGACTCCCAGAAAGTGAGGGCCAAGCTTCCCTATTCCCTGAGTCTTAACTTTTCTGTTCACAGCCAGGGCACTGAAATGAAAAAACTACCTGCTGCAACCTTGCAAAGAATGAAAGAAATCATTGTACTGTAGAGCCTCCTGTAAAGGGTTTCCTCTTCCTTTGGCAGGATCCTTCCCATTTTGCTGCCTAGTGTGAAACTTACATTCCTAGGCAGCCAAATGTATGCTGTTTACACCTGGCTTCTGCTACAAAGTCCTGTCCACTGTCCTGTCCTTATGACCTGGCTCTTCTCCATCCTTCTCCCTCCAAGCCTGAGTCCCAGGCAGGCCCACACAGCCAGCATCTGGCTGCCTTCTACTCCTCTGGTCTCTGTCTGATCCCTTCTAGCTCTTAAGCCGATGCTGACCCAGCCCTAAGCCTTATCACTCTAAAATACTGCTCCGGAGAGAGCACGAGCCTGGAAAGAAGCTTTTCTTTTTTTTATTAATTAATTTTTTTATTTCAGAATATTACAGGGGTACAAACGTTTTGATTACATAAATTGCTTTTGTACCTCTTGAGTCAAAGTTGTAAGTGTGCCCATCCCCCAGATAGTGTGCACTGTACCTATTATGTGTGAATTTGCCCCTCCTCCTCTCTCCTACCTGCTTGATTTCCAGTGAATGTTATTTCCATATGTGCCCATAAGTGTTGATCGATTAGTTCCAATTTAATGGTGAGTACATGTGGTGTTTGTTTTTCCATTCTTGGTACTTCTCTTAGAAGAATGGTCTTCAGTTCCATCCAGGTTAATATAAGAGGTTCACCATTTTTTTAACAGCTGAATAGTACTCTATGATATGCATACACACACACACACACACACACACACACCACATTTTATTAATCCACACATGTATTGATGGGCGCTTGGTTTGTTTCCACATCTTTGCAATTGTGAATTGTGCTGCCATAAACATTTGAGTACAGGTGTCTTTTTTTTAGTATGTCTTTTTCTCCTTTGCGTAAATATGCAGTAGTGGGATTGCTGGATCAAATGGTAGTTTTAGTTCTTTGAGGTATCTCCGTACTTTTATACTTTCCATAGAGGTTGTACTAGTTTGCAGTCCCACCAGCAGAAGATTTAAGAAAGTTAAAAAAAAAATAATAATATTTACACTCTTCCCACCAAGATTTCTACCCTTCAGTCTTGGTGGATCATCTTTCTGTGTCACCTTGATCTATTTCCCTTCTAGAGGAAAGGGATTTGTGTGGCCAGGAGATAGGCAGTCAGGAGCCATTCAGCTTCATTATTGAAAGGGAAGCACATTAATGACTTACTTAAAAGTAGTGGGGGAAGCAAGTGTACAAGAATTGAAGTAGGAAATTGGGGTGCCTAGTGTTTAAACGATCACGGTGGTTAGCTGTGTTGGCTTCCACTATTTTCTCCTTGGACCACAGAATTGTGGATTAAATGGAAGCAGTGCAGTCAAACGTTTTCAAGAGAATTGAGTTCACCCTAAAAAGTACTGTTTTTCCCTGCTTTTCCTTGGTCATTGGTACTAAAAAAAGAAAAAAAGAGTAACTTTGAAATTAGTTTTGGGAACAAATACTACCAGCTAATTTCCAGGCCCTTTATGCTTCATTGATGCCCTTCTAGCTCTTGGAGTTGTAATCTTGTCTATTTAATAGATAAAAGGATTCATCTAGTTAACTGGGTTTTTTCCTCTAACCTAAGACTTACATTGCAAAGGTACATTAACCACTATCTTTGTTGAGTTTAGAAACTGGGAAAAAAATTGCACGTGATCCATTTAACTTTTAAAGATTAAAAAAAAAAATGCACTAATACATCTCACCAGTTAGATTCAGTTAGGTTGAATAATTCAAAATCTCCAAAGTTGTGCCATGTGAGAATTTTAAAATCCAAAGGCAATGTTGTGAGAATTTGCAATTCCAAAAATATTCATTAAAATGAGTCTGGTTTAGGATTGTTGAGCAAATGGTTATTGTAAATGTCACCTCTGATAGACAGCAGTTGAATTCCAGGAATGTGAAATCAGACTGAGCCAATATAATTTACTAAGGCAAATTAAATTCTGAGACTTGAAACAAAGTGTGTAAGAATTATTGGCTATGGTTCAGTGTGTCCTAAGAGAAATTTCAAAATCTTTTCATATTACTTATGTATTTATGAAATATTATTTCCTGTAAGTTTTGCACATGTAGCTTACAACTAGAAGAAATCATATTTGTTAATCAGATAAATTTCTAGAATCTTCTTTTTGCCTTAGTAAAATGAGTGTACATGGTTCTATTCCTGCAAACTGTACTTTTTAGCCACCAGCTGAAGGTTAAAAGGAATTGCCTGTAAGGAGCCCACAACATATAGAGAGAGCAGCCGAACTCTGTGCAGGAAGTGTACAGTGCTCTTTATCTGGCTGGGGTGAAAGCAGGCTTCTGAGAGTGTTAGTTTGCATTTTTGTGTTTGAGAGTCCTATCCACACATACCAATGTAGTCGTTTAATTCAGTATTACCAAACTGGTATAATGCTTAAGGATTTTATCAGAGCCCCTGATTTTTAAACATTGTATTTACTTTCTTATATCATTAAAATCAAAGTGGTACTTTTTGGCACCACCTATTGGCTAGAAATATAGTATGTGACCTTTTGGCTTACTTTTAGAATTTCCCAATCATTAAATCATGATCTCTTTTTAACTCTTGTAAGGCTTTTTTAATTTTCAGCTAATGTTACTTACAGAAAAGTTGCGAGAATAGTACAAAGAATCCTAATTTCCCAGTGGTTACCATTTCATTACATTTGCTTTAGACTCCCTCTCCATGTGTGTGCATATAATTCAATGTTATTGAATTGATGTAATTCTTAAGGATTGCATCGGTGCTCATGATTTTATGTGTGTGTGTGTGTATATACACAAATATACACATGTATGCATATATACATACTTACGTATATACATATACACATCCATACATATCATGGATACATACATACGTTTCTTTTCCTGGACTGCTTGAGAACGAATTATAAACAAGATGCCTCTCTATCCCTACTTCCTTCAGAACATGGCAACATTACTACAGTACAATTATTGAAATCAGGAAGCAAGCATTGATATGTTACTATTATCTAACCTATAAATCTTATTCGGATTTTGATAATTTTTTCAGTTTCCTTTATAACAAAAGAAAATCCAGGCTGTATTGCATGCAGTTGTCATATCTCTTTAGTTTCCTTTAATCTAAATCATTCTCTTCTAATGACAGCGAAGAAAAAATAGAGCTCAAAATATGATACTAAATACTTTTTGAAGCATCATTTATTTAAAAAAAGTCTAAACCCAAATTATGAGTTAATGGGAATAATAGTGCTTAATTTTATTTTCTAAATTATTTTGCTGATTTAGATATAATCATTAGATGTAATACTGTTTGGAAGATTTGCTGTATAGAAAAAAATATGCAAGTATTTCAATAAATTAAAGTAATCATATATTAAGCTACAATCCTAGATGCTATTGTAGAGAAGGAAAATATATATTTTCTTTACCCATGCTAGGTTTGTGGCTGAGGCCCCATAACAAAAGACAGATTAACAAGAGAAAAGCATACACATGTATTTAAGTTTTATGTGACATGGGACCCTTGATTAGGAAATGAAGACCTAATAAAACAGAATGTTTTTTATAGTAGGTTTGATGAAGAACGGGGAGTCGTGGAGAAATGGGATAGGGCAAAAAAGGTTTGATGTAACGGCAATAAACTGGGGAAACTCAGCAAGACCTGTTGTTCAGATTCTTCTCTGCAACCCTTCGTTCTCAGCGATAAGGATATTCTTTTCCTCCAGGCATAGGGAGAGCATCTCTTACATGAGGGTTTTATCAATATGACCTGCTTCAGCGGAGAAGGGCAGGGAAGCTCAGAGAGACCTTCCTGCACATGATGTCTCTCAAAATATGCAATATGCCAAGGTGCCATATTTTTGGGTAACATATCCTGAACCCCATCACTATGCTCTATATACATTTTTTTAAAAATAGTTTTCAGCCAGTGGATTCCTGTGAGCTAGGTGCCATGAAAAAAAAGAATACAAATAGGTAATAATAGTTACAGTAAAAATGAACAAACAAAAAACCTTTTTAAGCTTGACATAATCCTCAGTACATACCATTGAAATATTGATATCGTAAATCAGAATAACGATGGAAACTTTAAGGTGAAAAATTCCCTTTGAATGGTCTCATCCACTCCTATAATCATAACTTTTACCAAATGTGGATGGGCCCCTCTCCAGCTCTCATTTCTGGTCAGCAAATTTCTTTTATGGTTAAAACTCAACGAAAGTAAATAATTTTAGAAGTCTTGAATGTTGCTTCGTTTGACATTCTGTGACATTATGTATTGCTTCAGTCTTATTTTCTGTTAGCCATGAGCTAACCATTTCTTTAGAGAAAATATAAAAGTCTTTCCAAAACTTTGCAATCTAGAAGTAGCAGATCTGTGGGCTAGCAGTTATAATCACAAGATTATTTGTTCATTTTTATCGTACCTTTTACATGTTAGAAGGTAGGCATCCCAGTGGATTGGGTTACCTACTTCTTAGATCTCAGGGGGATGATCTTCAGAAGGCGATCCTATTGTCTTACCCTTTGAATTATCCTCAGTGATGTCAGAAGTGCATTCTTTAAGAGTTAATTTAAGGGAAAAGTCAGCAATAGGCATATTCACAAATTGAATAATACTGGCTGAAAGTCAGAAATCAAGGTGTGACTATTAAAAAGGAGAGTTATATTCTTTCTTTCTTTCTTCTCATTTTAAATTGGCTTTGAAAGTACATCTGAAAGAAGATATATATCCCCAAATTTGAGCAGTGATAACGTTAATGCTGTAAGTGTCTAGCTCTCCAAGATGACAGTGTTAAAGGAGAGTTGTGATTGAGTAACCTGGTCCTGCTAGGTAGGGGCTTTAAGTATTGATAACTAGGCTCCCTCGTCAGGTAATTAACACATCATTAGGTAGGCTCTAGGACTGTCCACAGCTCCAATCTTGCCATCTCCATCTTGCTTTCTTCATCTAACCTGGTTCATTTCTGCACTCCAGCCTTCCTAATGCTCTGGCTTTTGCTCAATTGACTCATTTTCCACGAGAGTCTCACTTGACACCACATTCTCTAGACATTTGCCTTTCATTCTTTCCTGTGCTCCAGAGATTCTGAGAGCCTGTCTCTGACCTCCCAGTATAAACACCTTCCATCATCCAGCCAGGATTTTACATCTTCCTGAAAGTTCTCTCTGTCTTTGAGTTGGACTCAAATAGCATATATAGCTTCTAGTGTGTTTATTGAAAAAGTCAATTATCTTACCTTAGAGATAGAACACGTTAAAGTTCTAATGCCTGAGGCAAAACGTAGGTGGTTAATTTTGTAAATCAAGCAAGGGAATAGAAGTAAAAAATTTTGCTCTAAATCATATTGAGGTCCTGGGTATTTCAGAAATGAACAGATTTTACTGAAGGTGATTTTCTGAAGGAATCTAATAATAAATATCTTCAGGAAGTTTTGGTAACACCTCATGATGTTGGTAATTTTGCTGTACAAGTTTAGAAATCCTACCAATTGTGTTTTGCTCTTAGCTCCCAAACACGTACAAAGTATGCAAGTACTGTCAGGAAATGGTGTTTTTAGAGTTCACTGCACTAAAATTGCTCCAAATCACAACAACCATAACTGGTGAAAACTGTATTTTAAAACAGCACTAAAGTCTGGAAATTCTCCTGAGTATAGAGCAAATGGAGAAACGCTTATTCAAGAATAACTGCTAAATCTTGATAAGAATTGAGAGAGTCAGTAACACTTATGCCACAGCTCATTTTCTGCCTGTCACCTGCGCCAGCTCAGCATGATGAAAGTTTCACTCCAGGCAGATGTGGCCAAGAAGATGGGGACGATGGGGCTCCCTCTCTCCTCAGCTCCCAGTCAAGGAATATAGCATCTTGCCAGGAGGGGGCAGGCTGCCAGCATTTTTCATCACCCCCCACCAAGCTCTGAGTTGCAGGGGCTAAATTGGTGGCCAGCCTGGCTGAGAGATTGCGGGCTAGTAACTGATCATGACCTCCATAACTGTTGCCTGTCTTTCCAGCCTCACCTGTGTCCACACTTGACTGCGCTGGCTTCAGACACACTGGCCACCTTCTAGTTTCTGTCACCCCAAGCTCCTTCCAGTTGCAGAGTTTTTGAACATTATACACTAGTATGCAGTGTTTAACAAAGCAAATAAAAATACTTGTTCTCTTGGTGCTTAAATTCTAGTACACAGAAGTAAATAGAACTTCTAAAATTCTTAATAAAATGTCATTGAAATAAAAAGAAATCGGTGAACTGCTTGCATGGCAAATGAACATAGTTGAAAAAAGGATTGGTAAACTAAAATTATAGCTTAAAATATTAGCCAGAATACTACCCGAAGGAAAAATAAAATGGAAAAACCTGAATAAACACTTGAGCGCAATAAAGGATTTAATAAAAAAGACTAGCATGCATCTAGTAGGAATTCCAGAAGGAACAAATAAAGTGCATGTAAAAGTTGCGATACTTGAAAAGGTTGAGAATTTGTAGAACTTTTGCACAGGATAAAAGTGCCCAGATAAAAGAAGCAAAAGTTGTGAGCAAGGTGAATAAAATTATAGTCTTATGTAGATAAATTGCAGTGAAATTATAGAACACCAAAGACAAAAACTAGAAGCTAGAGAGAAAATACTGATAACCTAAAAAGTAGTAATAGTCTTAGCAGCAGTTATAGAGGTTGGAACATCATGAAATAATATCTTAAAATTACCAGGGGTAAATGACCAACTTCGAATTCTGTACTTGCAAAATTATTACTTTCATCCCTTGATATCCATGGGATATTGGTTCTAAGAGTTCTGTGCTTGCAAAGCTATTACATTTATCCCTTGATATCCCTGGGATATTGGTTCCAGGACTCCCCTGTGGATACCAAAATACGCATATGCTCAAATCTCTTATATAAAATGGCATAGTATTTGCATATAACCTACCCACATCATTTGATATACTTTAAATCACCTCTAGATCACATATAATACTTAATTGAATTTAAATGTTACATAAATAGTTATATCTTATTTTTAATTTGTCTTATTTTGTTGTATTATTATTTTATTGGCTTTTAATTTTTCAATTTTTTTCATAAAATGTATGACTCAACCAAATATTTTGGATCCGCAGTTGGTTAAATCCACAGACACAGAACCTACAAATACAGAGGGTGCACTGTATTAAGAGTGGGAATTAAATAATAATAATTTCAGATGAAAACTTAAGAGAATTTACCGCTAATATTCACTGAAACAAACAGAGATGATCATCAGGAGTAAAGAACTGAACCCAAGAAGGAAAGAAATGTAAGAAGCGAGAGTGTGCAAAGAGAATGGGAAATGTGAGGATAAATCTACGTAAGCATTGACTGTAAACAGCAACAGTTTACACATATATCATCATCAGCGTTAGAAAGATTCAACTTCCAGGAATTGTTAGGGAGACAATAGAGCTATCGATTAAATTTTGTCTTTAAGTCAATTATTTACATTAAACATTTAAAGTGTAAAAATAGAATATATAATTTCCAGAATTGTAGAGAGAAATAGGGAAAATAAGAAAACCCAAGCCATTAGAGGATAGAAATAAAGAAGGAATAAAACAGAACAAGAAACAAAGAAAAATCATGGTAAATGAAAAACACAAAAGAAGACAATAGAATAACCTCTTCTCTTCAAATTATAAGCTAAATATCTTCTCAAGCGTATTTCAGAATTTGTCACTTGTTCAGAGCTTTGGTTTATTAATATCTGGGGACAATACAAGACTTCCTACGTCATTAGGAGCTGCACCATCTTCACGTGTCTAATTGTGCACATTGCCTGCTTGTGCCCATCACGTACATCTTTGTCAAATCTCCCATATTAGAGTATTGTTCTTGAAATGTAGACAGATTTTGCTTTGGAACCCCCATGGAACTTAATCTAAATGCTTGGCGTAATCTAGTGATAAGTGGGCATGCCTATTAAAAGGAATATTTTCTTTGTGTATAACAGTTAGGGGACCTTGGCCATTTTTTGATGAAGGCTAATTTGTTGATACCGATGTTAGGGAAGAATAAGATACAAACAATAATAGCAGAGGCAGTGGTAGTTGTCACACCAGCAATGCTTGAATTTTTGAGCACTTCCTTGGTGCAAAGCATCACCCAAAGTATTTTATGGAACTGGGATCATTTTTATTTTGCAAACATAGAAACCAAAGCACAGAGAAATTAATATTGAGACAGGATCATGCAGTCATATGATTTACTTCTTAAACGGCACACTCACTAACATCATGTATTTATCAAATATATTTGTCATGATTTTTGCCTTGCTATACATTCACAGCTATACGTTATTTGGTTCATTAGTGGCAAAATGGCTGATGTAGTCTAAAATTAATTTTGGCTGCTACTTATAAATCATGCTGTGCTTGCCACTTTTAATATAAAATTGCAGAATTTCATGAATTTAAAAGGAGCCATGTTATAGAGTGAGTTAGCTTCAATTCCCGTAAAATTAGAGTTACCAAGTAATCAACCATATTTGGTTTAACAGATACCAAGCCTTTACTTCCTGTACTACTGCTCTGTAAGCTGAGCTTAATCATGAACAATATGTTGTTCTGTGACAGACTCCAGATTAATTAATGCCTTTGCCTTTGTTTAAAATAAATGTCAAATCTTTACAGTTGGGGCTTAAACATCTAGGCTGAATGTGAAAATTCAGTTTCATGATTATGCTTCTTCTATTACAATAAGGGGAATATTTCTCCCATAGCAATTTTACTTTTGGCACTTATATTAAGAGCCAAAAAAAGTGGCTGTAAAACATTATTTATATATTTTTTGAAATTAAATATTTGACCTAATTCTTCAGATTATTTTACAAGTTGTCATAAATCTGTTAAAAAAATTCTTCCCTAAACTTTCAAATTCTTTCAGTAATAATTTTTCCTTATTTTAATATTTCTATCATATACTTAAGCCATTCTGTTTTACATTCTATTTAGATATGTGTGTCTCTTTCATCATTAGATTATCGCTTCCTTAGGAGCAGAAACCCCACTGTATTCATCCTTACATCCCATCTTTTACCTTCCTGTCAAGCCGTGAGTTACTACTCCCTGAGTGCGCAGTTTGAATTGTGGCAGGAATAAGGTAACGTGTGCAGATACAACCTTTAGAAGTTGTACCATCCCCAAAGATAGCAGGTAAGCCCAGGACAGTGAATTAGGATGACCTGGAAAAAAATGGAAAGAAAAACACCATTCTGTGCACATACCCTATATCATAAATGACTAGTCTTCAAAGGCTAGGGCTAATCTTCAGGTATTTGGAATGTGTAAATATTTGTCTTTTTTGTGCAAGCTTTATTAAGGTATAATTGCCAAATAAAACTTATATATGTTTTGGTGTATAGCATGAAGTTTTGATATATGTGTGTAGTACAAAATGATTAAATTAAGCTAATTAATAATCACCTCACATATCACTTTTTTTGTTGTGAGAACATTTAAGATCTACCCTGCTAGCAATTTTAAAGTGTACAATACATTATTATTAACTATAGTCACCATGTTATTAAATAGATCTCCAGAACTTATTCATCCTAACTGAAACTTTGTACCCTTTGACCAACGTCTCCCTGGCCACTCTCCCCCACCCTCATCCTTCCCACCCCCATCAACCCCTGGCAGCCATCATCCTACTCTCTGCTTCTATAAGATCAACTTTTTTAGAAGGAATGTGTAAATATTTTCTAAGTTTCTCCGTTGTTGTGATGAATAGTTTCTTGATCTTAATATGTTATTTATTACTGTTCTGGTGGTTCATTTATCCAGCCTCTTGCTTGTGGTCATGATAATTAAGGACTGCTGTAAAAATAGGATCAGGAGTTTCCCTGATTGAAAAATAAATAGAATTGCAGTGGCTCTTTGTGGGCTGGTCCATGTGGACTCACCACCAGTAGCATGTTTTCCTTTGTCCCATTGAAAGTACACCCATTCTTTGACGTTGCTTAGCTAAGCGTTGTGGTTTCTTTATGGAAAAATTAATGATTTGGGCAAAGCCACATACATACATGTGGTCAAGCCCTCTGTCCGGTTGACCTTTCGAATTCTTGACTGTGGCTTCTTCATTCTGGAGAAACTGAGTCACACACACCCCAAATTATCACATAGCTAGACAAATGTAATAATTACGCTTAGGGCTCTAATCTATTTTTCTCTAAATGTTCAAGTTGAAAACTACCATATCTATGAAAATTTTAGTATGCATCCAATTCCCAAATGCCTACTTTTCCTTTCCCTCACACTGTTTTGTCTATTTTTCCCATCGCTTCTCCGTTCCCTTCCACTGTCCACAACCAGCCCCTCTCAGTTGTCTCTTAAATGGGTCCTCTCTGTCCTTTGCACTCTTCTTATTTCTGTGGCTCTTGTTGTCTACAGAATACTGATGTATTTCTCTGTTCATTAGTACTTTTCCTCCATCTGTGTCTTTCCCTAAAACGTATTTTTCGTCTTTCCTATCTTCTTCAATTCTCCTTGAGATTCATGTTGTCTCTGATCAACTGTGTGTGTGTGTTTTTTTTCTTTTCTCATTATCCTATCCTCTGTAAAGAACAGTATTCAGCTTATGTTAAAAAAAAAAAAAGTCACTGCTGGTTAAATGAATGTTGGCTGCTAGGACAAAACAAGAATCCTGGCCAATGTTCTTATCTCTAACCCCGTACCCTGAATAGCACGGTCTCTTTGGTTTTTTCATTACTGTTGAGTTCTTTTCTCTTTTTCCTTTGTACATACCACATAATGTAGCTGGTGTCTCTGATCAGATCCTTCAAGGAGAAGTCCCTGTAAAATGATCTTCACTCGCAAAAATCACAGGATCTCAAGAATTTTGTTAAACCTTTCTTACTCTCTCTTGGAAAGCATTGCTTATATGGTATACACCAGGATTTGCTTATATGGTATACACCAGCAGGAAGATACTATTACGTACTATGTCTGGCACACACTGGTATTCTACAAATACCAGCTGCTTGATTTTGCTAATGATGATGGTGATGGTGTGGGTGAGTATTTTGAAGGCAAAAGGACAGAAGTGGGAGGAGAACAGAGACATCAGTGATGAGATGGGGATAGTGGGAAAGCATGAGTCAGGAAGAAATAGTTGCTGGGACAGATGCATTAGAACACATGTTAATCTGTCTTAATTCTCCTGCGTCTGGGTATTAAAAGAAACCAATAATACTACATAAAGAGTCTGAAAGCTACACTGATAGTTGTCTCCATCAGATCATCCAGAGGGCTTATTCTCCCCTATTGCATTTCATGTGGCCATGGATGGACAGACACCTCTCCTTTCTATTGCCATCAGTCACCCAACCCAAGTGGAGGGGGTGGGGGCGGTGAAGGAGATGGGAGTAGTTAGGTAGAAATGGGATGCAGATTTCAAGTTCTGAGAACCTGCCAGACTTCGTGTCATTCTCAGAATAGCTCTCTGAGACATTCTGTTAGATGCACATGATGGAGGGTGTGAGGACACAATCCTGTACCCTGTCCTCCTTTTCTGTGTTTTTTTCTGCGTTTACTGTCCCTCAGCATGCCTCATCTAGCCAGATTTGAACCTCAGGAGAAGCTCCAGTTCTCTCTGAGCCTACAGCTTCTTTTTACAAATTGTCCTGATGTTTTAAGCACTCTATTGAAGAGCAAGCAAACAAGCCAGCAAAACAGTGTTTTTGTTGTTATTGTTTGTTTGCTCTGATATTGAAGGAGAGTAAAAAGGAACCTCCTCATCTAGATGTGTGGCAAGTAAATTTTGCATTTCTTTTTCATTGCAGTGTGGTTGCTGTAATTCTTGCGCCTTTGTTCACAGACAGCATTGTAATGCTGTAAATTATGAATGGGAGTGACAACTCGCACATGATCTGTGCATTTTTGAGGGAAAGGGGGTGGTTAAGCAGTGATATGGATTGAGGATCTCCGAGAAACAGACTTGTCATCTTCTGGACCCTGCCATCCAAATTCATCTTTAAATTGAGTTTGGGTTAATGATGACTGAAAGTTTTTTAGAATAAGTCGCCTTTGAGTGGTTTCATTTTCTGCCACTGATATAGGTCAGGGACTTTTTGTCTTTCTTATTTTAAAACAATAGAAGAAGGAAGAAGGAATGAAAATGCTGAAAGAGAAGTAGCATCTTTGAAATATACATACAAACATATTCACAACGATACGGCATTAATTTCCTTTTTGTAGTTCTTGCCTGAGTATTGGGAAAACAATGTGTAAAAAAAAGTGTCATACATCTTCTATATATCCCACTGTAGTAATGTCACTATAATTGGGATAAAAAAAAAAAAACCAGATAATTTTCCTGTTTTACTGAATAAATTCTCTTTTGTTTGTAAAAGTATTCTGCAACCTGCTGAAATCTCCTCAGTAGAAAATAATGCCATCATGAGTTTCTACCATATATATTATGAATATAATCTTGGCTTCATTAGAATCATTTTTGTTACTTATGTTTCAAGAAAATCTCTAGTGATATTCTCAAATTTAGATATTCTCTAAATTATGTGTCTTCAGATTTCTGTTTATGCTTTTGATATTTGATAAGTAATTATTCATAGGCCTTATGGAGTTAGAAAAAACTCCAGTTTTGATGTCAATATCTTTTAGGGCCTGGGATCCTTCACCTATGGAATGAATGTTGGTGCAGGGATGTGCTCTACCTGATGGGGGCTGTAGGGCAGGGTTTGGGGGCTGGAAGCCAGGCTCCCTTTTCCTAGTGTTCTGCTCAAGTTTTCTCTAGTTGCTGTGAACCTCCTTATAAATGGGAACATTCATGTGGTAAGTTGAAAGTGTTATACAGATAATTATTCCTATAGATTCTATTGATTTTTTTTTGTCTGAATATTAACCCTTAGTTTAGAAGAATGATACTATAAATTTGGGCTTTGAAGCACTTCAGTTTCCTTTATGCTATTTCTATTCTTCTGTTTTTAACGTGAGTATCTCTCTTTGTTTTAGGTTTAGCAGTTTCCCTACAGCTGTTGCACGGAGACATTGAACAAATCAGAAGAGAATATTCATCAGTATTTTCTCATGGAGTATCCATAACAAGGAAGTTGGGATTTTCTAATATTATTATGCCTGGTAGGTGACTTGAGATGCACCAAAATGATGAAACATGGGTATAGTATCTATTTTTGACACTTGAGAAATTTTTTAAATTGTTAGCTTTGAAGAAGAGTTTACATGGGCCATGCTGCAGAACAAAATGAGGTATATAATAGTAAATAAGCAAAATTTTTTCCAAAATATCTTTATATTCTGATGATGTCAAGGTGTATAATTTGTGGGGACCATGGCTGCATTTCATTATGACCATGATGAGAAGGAAAACTGAGATAGTGGATAGTGTCCAGAAAATATTTTACCCCTTGGTGGAAAATGTTGATGAAGTCATTTGCAGTGGTCCCCAACCTTTTTGATACCAGGGACCAGTTTCATGGAAGACAATTTTTTCATGGAATGGTGGGGGGGCAGGGTTGGCGGCAGGGATGGTTTCAGGATGATTCAACAGCATTACATCCATTGTGTACTTTATTTCTATTATTATTACATTATAATATATAATAAAATAATTTTATAACTCACCATAATGCAAAATCAATGGGATCCCTGAGCTTGTTTTCCTGCAACCAACGCCACCGCTGATCTGACAGGAGGCGGAGCTCAGGTGGTGATGCCAGCAGTGGGAGGGGCTGTAAATGCAGATGAAGCTTTGCTAACTTGCAGCCACTCACCTCCTGCTGTGTGGCCCGGTTCCTAACAGGCCACAGACCAGTACTGGTCCTTGGCCTGGGGGTTGGGGACCACAGATTTAGAGGATATCCTTATAGGTTTTGATTAAAAACAGTGATTGAGCAATAGTTAGCATTTCTTGAAGGATTTTTCCATCGTGGATATATATGTATATGTAAATAAGCAGTCATATGTAAATACTATATGCATTTCTACACCTTTTTTAAAATCACTTCCTTTGATAATGGATCTGCACCTTTTCTAGATGTAGTGTTTATGATTTACATCTATCTTGGCACCCAAGAAAGACTCCCAAAAAGTAAAAAAGATGGGGATTAAGGAGCTTCACACTGTAAAATAAATGCCAAGGTCATTTGACTGACATATTTTGGAGTCAGTCCTAATCACTCAACCAAAATAAATAAGTGTTAGAAAGTTCACTCCTTTATACTCTTACAGCTTTTCTGAGTGTTTTCATATACAACCTGGTGAGTTAGACAGGAATAGTATACTGGCTGATGAAGAATCCTGCATATTTAGGAAAACTTGGTTTAGTTCAGGTCAATAGGCATTGATTGAGCATCAGCTTTGTACCAGGGACCAAACATTAAAAGATTAGTTCATTCATTCTACAAATATTTGTTGAGCACTTTCTAGATGCCAAGGCATTCTTCCGTGTACTGGGGACGCGATAGTGAACATGATAGAAGAAAATCCTTTCCCTCATAAAGCTTATTTCCTAATAAGGAAAATTATAGTAAATGTGTAAGTAAAATATACGTGTTCAAAGATGATGAATCCTAAGACAAAAACCAAGATAGGCAGAGGGCTAGGGAATGTCTGAGGGTAGTGGGTTGAGGGATTGAAATTTTAGGTGGGTAAGAAATTTGGGTGAGAAAATGATGTGAGAGTAGACACCCAGAGGAAGCGAGGAAGCCATGCAGATAAGAGCATTCCAGGCAGAGGAATAGCAAGTGCAAAGGTCCTGGGGCAGTTGAATGGCTGGCGTGTTTGAGGAACTGCAAGAAGGCCAGCTTGATCAGAATAGAGTAATAGGGATGGAAGTGTAGGGTTGGGTGGAGAGAAAGTCATGTGGGGTCTTGTAGATCACACTAAGCACTTTGGCTTTCGTTCAGAATGAGGAAGGAGCAACTAGAAGGGTTTGAGCAGAGGGCTGACAAAGTGATTTGCATTGCCACAGGCTCACTGGTTGCTGTGTGGAGATTATACTTGGAGGGAATGTGAGAGGAGGGATGGAATGAGGGAGACTGGTTTGGAGGTTTTTTGAGGTAACGCAGATGGGTGGTGATCATGGCTTAGAGCAAGGTGTTAGCAGTGGAGATGGTAAGAATAAGACGTGCTCATGCCCCTGAGAGGGTTACGGTCTCTAGGAAGAGACACGCTGTAATCTGGAAGGAGTTAGAGGCACCCAGAGAACACAGAGGAGGTGTAGAATCCCCCTGCTATCGGAGGGATCTTACTAAGGTTGACACCTGAGCAGGGTCTTCAGCACTAAGGATTCTGGCCCTCGTCTCACAAGTCACCGTGCGCCACTGCGCTAACAGCAAGCTCTCTTTCGTATTGAAAGACTGTGCTAACAAAGCTCCGCCTCCAATTTTGAGAGGAAATTTCTAAGTTCGGAAAATTACTAACTTTTAAAATTCTGTGAAACTCAGAATTTTATGAGAGAATAGCCTTTTTAAAACTTTTGAAGTTTAAAAGCAAAAAACAAACCAAAAACAGCCTAATTGCCATTTAGTAACGAATCGAAGGTGCTAGAGTTCTAGAAATTTCACACCGTCCCTGGGAGCAGAGGGCCGTGACCAGGTGGGACTGTCTTCACCAAGCTTTGGTTCTGTCTGTGCCGGTCTGTTCTCTTGTGTGTGTCCAGACTTCTCACTTTCCTTCTCTTTTCCTTTCTGTCTTGATCTTAATCTTTCTTCTTCTTATTTTCTTTTTCTTTTTTTTTTTTATCTTTCAACCTCCTAAAGATAAAAAAAAAGAAAAAAAATTACGTCAGTCTAGGCCTAAGCTACGCAGGTTATTGTGGCGTACATTTTAAATTTTTTTTTGACCTGTCCTGTCCTTGTTTTACAAAGCAAGGAATGAATTTTTATTAGTCACTGAATTTTATTATAAAAAGACCTCATTTGTGTTTGATCTTCCATAGGAACAAAGAGCTTCCAACCTTTTGTCACATGTTAGAAGATGACAAATAGCATATTAAGTAGTAGTATGTCTCAGTGCTCCACACCTCACCCTCCACAATCAAGAAAAGGGAGAAAAAATAGAAAGGCCAAATAAAATAGTCTTAAATTGTTGACAGTGTTTTTTAAAATGAGATCCTATAAACCATGGTTTAAATCCTATGTGTAAATGCAAGCAAAGGGAGCTGTGTCTGACAAGTCACCTGGCACAGCTGAGACCCGACGGTAGGATTGCTCTGAACAAAGACCTAAAATGACCGGCATCGCCCATTGCACTGTTTTGTGGTCTCTTGATTGCAATTCCTTCGTGCAGGCAAGGCTGAGAGAATCGCCTGCAAGTTTCCCTGAGATGACCTGACCTAGCTTAGGGTCCCAAGTCTGCCTGAGCATCTCATGCTACTGTTGTCGAAAATGACTGTTTATAGAACTGTTTACTTGGTGGCATGCAGCCGTTCATTATTTCCTTCAGTTGCTATAAATAACTGGTATTTCCTCTTCAACAAAAAAGAAAAAAAAAAACCTCATCCCACTGGGAAGCAAATTGATGGGCAAATCTAATATAGAAAACATATTTTAGAGCAGAATGCAGCCAGCTGTTAGAAGAATTCCTCAGCTTGCTCTCTGGGTAGTATCATTGAGAAATGGAAAAATATAAAGCACGATGACACTTCACTGGCTGAATAATTGTCCGGGATGCAGTGTGCTCATGCAGCTTTGGTCTGGCTTTAATGATGGAAATGAACTTGCTGTGGAATGAGGCTCGCTTCTGTGCCTTCCTGGCACCACGTTGTAATGCAGTTCACACCGTCCAGGGAAATCGTCCTCCCAGACACGGGTCTGCAGTGTCGGGAAATATAGGAGAGATTTTTTAAAAGCAATTCCTTCTCCTTCTTTTTTCTTTTTCTTCTTTGGCTTTTTAATCTTCCAAATTAGAAGGAGAAAGGAGAGATATATACATTTCCTTAAGTAGCTGAAAGCAACTTTAAAACTCACTAGAGTTTTTTACATTGGGAAACATGCAGTCATTGTTTTGTTTTCCTTCGTTATTTTCAGACTTGTCAATTAATTCTCCCCAGTGGCTATAATGAAAACTTGAGCTGAATTCTTCAATGAGAAAATGTATGTGAGCAACATTTCAAATCCCAGTGTTACATTGACAGTCTGCAAGGATGCTTTTTTTTTTTCATTGTCTAGACCTGTCCTTCAGAGTTCATTTGCATCTTTAGTGTTCTGACAGGGGTCGGAACAGGTGAGGCATGTGTTTATACCAACAGGACCGAGTTCATCGACACAGTCTCTGCCTCTCTGCAGAATGGATTATCTGTGGTCCTGACAAGGACATGCACAGAGCTCTTTTTGAGGATCACAGAATGCAATCAATGCCAACTCTTTCTGAAATGGGAAAAACTTAGACACAGACATTCTCTGCTCATCTTGCTGTTGTGCAGACAGATCTCTAAGTTGTCACCTAGTGTGAGGAAGAGACCTGCCCATGTGCTTTCCAGCCATCAGGAGGTCCTCTGGACTCTTCCCGGGGGTGGGAGTTTGTCATTTAGCAGTTTGTTTCTTAGAATATCTGATTTCCACCTAAGAAAAGTCATTTTCTGGGAAGCTCCACCACTGCGATCTACAAGCCTAATAACTTTGAGGGGTGTTTCATGGTCTGGTCTCTGAGCCTGTGAGAGAGAGGAGAGCAGCAAAAATATTTAAATCAGTTCTCTCCAATAGAAATATAATGCAAGCCACAAATGTCATTTTGAATTTTCTAATAGCCACTTTTTAAAAAGTAGGAAAAAGTGGTGAAATTAAGTCAAACAATATATGTTATTTAAGCCAATGCATCCAAAATATTATCATTTCAATAGGTAATCCATATTTAAAAACTCCTGCTGAGTTATTCTACTCTCTGCTTTTCAATTTCTTTGAAAACTGGTGAGTCTTATACATTTACAGCATATCTCTTTTCAGCCAAGTCATATTTCAAGTGCTCAATTGCCACAAGTGGCAGCAGTGACCCTGTTGGACAGCTCAGCTTTAAACATCTTAACAGACTGCGTGTGCAGTGGGGCCAGGGCCGTTGCTGGGTTTCAGGAGGGTCTGAGTTTCCATCCATCAGACGATCTGGAGCAAAGCTGGCTGATGTGTCAGGAACGTCATGGAAGGTCTGCCTGCCCGCCCCCTGCCCTGAACGTCCATTCTTACTCTAAGTTTGTGATTCTTTCTGGGCAAAAATTTCTTTGCCTCCATCATGATCTCCCTACTTTATCTTCCACGCCTGTACCCTATTCCCCTGGAGTCTTGTTTCTGCACATCAATTGGTTAAACAGTCACTCTTTGTTAGGGAACCCATCACTGATACCCTGTGGTGTATTCTCTTTGAGAAGATCTTTGAAGCTTCTACTTCTAAAAAGAAGTAACCCAAAATAGTGGAGTGTCAGAACCGGAAGGTCAAATACTTCATGTTCTTGCCTATAAGTGGGAGCTAAATAATGGGTATCCATAGACAGACAGAGTGGAATGATAGACATTGGAGACTCCAAAAGATGGGAGGGTTGGAGGAGGGTGAGGGATGAAAAATCACCTATTGGGTACAATATACACTGTGCAGGTGATGGGTACCCTAAAAGCCCGGATTTCACCACTATGCAATAAATCAGTGTAACAAAACTATACTGATACCACCTAAATTTATTAAATCTTTTTTAAAATGGTGGAGTGATGGGGGAGGAAAGGATTGAGTTTTGATAGTAACCTCAAGATTTATTTATTTTACAAGTATTATTTAGATCAAGCCTCCCTTTTCTTTGGTCTTTAGGCCATAGTTCAAATAAGTCACATTTCTATTTGGTCAGAGTTGACTAGATAATGATTTACAGGCCTGGGAAAAGAAGAGGGTTATAGACATGTTTGCCTTATGTTTAAGAAAGTAAGCAATTTCATTCTTCCAAATATAAATATTATTCTTTACTACTCACTGATGGAGAAATATACATCAACAGATGTAATTGAACTAGCAGTAATCTACTTTGGGAGAAAGTAGGTGGGAGCTAGTAAGATATGATTTGATCTTCCTTAAAAATACACCCTAAATCTAGGGTCGGGTGCAGTGGCTCACGCCTGTAATCCTAGCACTCTGGGAGGCCGAGGCGGGTGGATCGCTCGAGGTCAGGAGTTCGAGACCAGCCTGAGCAAGAGCGAGACCCCGTCTCTACAAAAAATAGAAATTATCTGGACAACTAAAAATATATATATATAAAATTAGCCGGGCATGGTGGTGCATGCCTGTAGTCCCAGCTACTTGGGAGGCTGAGGCAGAAGGATTGCCTGAGCCCAGGAGTTTGAGGTTGCTGTAAGCTAGGCTGACGCCACAGCACTCTAGCCATAGAACTCTAGCCCCGGCAACAGAGGGAGACTGTCTCAAAAAAAAAAAAATATATATATATATATATATATATATATATACCCTAAATCTAACCAAAACTCACCGGCCTCCAATCCAAGTCACTAGGCCTCCACACCATATAGGTATAACCACTTAGCTTATACCTGAACCCTGGTCATGCGAGGAGATGGTGGTCTTTCAACCAGTGAATGGCACAGTACCTGGAGAGAGGTGGAGGTTAAGGTTTTATCATGTCTCCCCGAGTTTGTATCCCAGCCCCAGATCAGACTCCCAAATTATGAAGTCTGCGGCCCCCGCCACCCAAGGGTGGAGGAGTTTCCCCAACTGGCTTTGCCAGATCTCCACATGGCGTTCCCTTAGTGAGATGGGCAACAGGGACCCACAGCCCATCCCTCCTCCTGCATCTGTGCAAAACTGTTCTGGAAAGCCTGTCACGGGTGCTCTTGTATCATTTGTCCTTGCTTGATTGTCATAAGCAAAACATAAAACAGCCGCCCCTCGAAAGAGTTTAGTATTTCACAGAACTCTTCTAAAAACAGAGCAAAACAAAAATGAGAACAACAGAAAATAGAGAAAACACTGTTGGATTTTTACTGAAATGTCCTCTGTGTGAAAAATCTGAAGTGTAGCATTAGTTAAGTTTTCAGCCCATGCATGCATTTCCCCTGCTGTGGTCTGCTTCTGTCTCCAGGTACTTGTGAATCTTCTCCCCATCCCTTACCTCCGCCTTGAAGGTGTCATGAGGTGACAGAAGCTTGGGTGTGGTGGACACCTTCTATTAGTTTCCTGTGCCTGCTGTAACAGATCAGCACAGACAAGGTGACTTAAAAAACGCAAATTTATTATACCACAGTTCTGGAGGTTGGACGTTGCATAGGTCTCACTGGGTTAGAATCAGGGTGTCAACTAGGCTGCATTTCTTCTGCTGGCTCTAGGGGAGAATCTATTTCCTTGCCTTTTCCAGCTTGTAGAGGCTGCCGTGCTCCCTGGCTCATGGTCACAAATTGCTCCAACCTCTGCTTCCCTCATCACATCCCCTTCTCTAATTCTGACCCTTCTGCCTCCCTTTGTTAAGGACTCTGTGGTTATATTGGACCCACTTTGATAATCCAAGATAATCTCTCTGTCTCAAGATCCTTAATTTAATCAAAAGTCCCTTTTGCCATATAAGGTAACATATTCATAAATTCCAGGGATTAGGGCCTGGATGTCTTTGGAACAGGGTATCATTGTTCTGCTTCCTGCACACATGCAGGGCCATCCCTGCGTGAATTTCCTCCTAGGTTCCCTGGTGATGGTTTTCTGGCTCATACTTGAATATTTATAATGACTGAGAACACATCATCACGTCATCTCTTAGGAGGACTTCTTTCATTTTGGACCAGTCTCCCTCTACCTCCTATCCGGTGGTTTGAGTTTTTCTGCTTGGGACATCAACATTTTTAAATTCAGTCAACTCTCTTGTCTTCCTTCCCATGCTGGGTTCTGAGTCCTTTCTCCATACTGATTTTGGTCCAGATAATACCATTTGTGTCTGGCTGTGTCATGAAAATATGATCCCTAGAACTGAAATCAGTATTTCAAGACTGGTCTGACCAGTGCAGAATGGCGAAGGACCTTCCTGGCTCAAGTCACTTTTAGTGATGAGGGTTGACTTGCACTAGCTGTCTGATGGCCATTCTCACTCTGTTGAATTACGTTTTTTCACAGGTAAAATAGAGCTACTGATAATACCTAGAAACTTTTCTTAATCTCTACACTTTAGTTTCCTCATCTATAAAATGGAAATGATAGTGTCTTTTAATAAGGTAGATATGAGAATTTCATGAGACATTCTACTTCTAGCACTTTGCAAAGTACCTAACACATAGCAGGTACTCAGTAAAGTGTCCTGCTGCTGCTGTTACTGCTAAGACTGCTACTACTGTTATCATCATCATCAATGATCTAAGTTCACAAAAACCCCAAGTCACGTACACATTTTCTTTTGTTTTTTAACTACAGGACAGGAAATTTTCTTTTTCAGTTTCGTAAACCTTAACAAATATCTAGTACTGGTAAAGTACTAGACCAGCTCCTATGGCTGTGTACAGTGGTTTATAGGATGCGGTAATCATGCACTTGATACCTTTATCCAAGGCATTCATAAGACAGAATCAGGGATCGAGGTTTTAAGCTACTGATGGAAACCTCTTGCCTGTTTAGGTCAAGCCTTTAATCAACTCATTTGACTGTAGTCACTGAACTCTTCTAAGTTTGTTCCCACTGTTGAGGCCTTTATCTTGTCTACAGTGATATTTTGAAAAGCCTTCACGTGTACAGGCTTCCCATCCAGTGGGCCTGCTAAAGAGAGGGAAGCTTTGTGCACACCAGATTTACAGAGTAATAAATTTGAGTGGTGTGAGGTGTTAATAAACATGTCAGGAAAATAGCTTTTCACACTGGTGCTATGACTCTATTTCGTACTCACTTTATGGTTTCTCTCTTAATTACCCAAGGTGCTTGCTTAACACCATTTGGGCTTATTAGTTTTCTCCAGAGTCAACCTCAAGTGTATTGATTTTAATTAGCACTTGTTTCAACTTTATCCTTTGCATATTTTGGCAAAATATGGCACCTTGCAGCACTGGAACATAGCAAGCTGCAAAATTCCTGGGGAGAGGCATATGTAGAATGTCATCCAGGAGAAAGGTTCATGTCATGTGTTCTCTTTTCAAAGAAGTCTTGTTTTAGTCTAAAAGAGTTGCAAGTGATAAAAAGGGTTATGGGGATAGTGACAGTTAAAGAACAGAAAATTAAAGCATAATGTTTAAAGCATTTTAATATATGCATGTGTTATATTCCAGAAGTTCTTTTGTAAGGCATAAAAACAGCAAAACATAACAGAGTAGTCTTGTCCCTCCTCCCACCTTTCCTGTCCCTCCATCTGTCTTTTTAAAAACACAGAAACCTGAGACTCAGAAGTTTCTCTTGCCCTGTCTAGATTGATGTCACACAGAGTAGCAGAAGCAGAGAGAAACTAGAACCTAGATCTCCTATTCTGATTGCCCTGTGACCCTACAGCATTTAGGTGTATTTGAATTCAGAATCTCTTTTGTAAAGAAGAGATAGAAGAATCCAGCTAAGTGATGAGCTAAGGCTTTGAGGATTGGCTTGAGCAGCCAATTTTTAACCTTTTTAACCTTGCTCCTTTGTCAAACGACCATAGTTTACTCAGATCTCTCATCTTCTCATGGGGCCTTCTCTTATTACCCTGCGGAAAATTTTAACTCACCCTCCATCTCCACTCAATGCTCCCTACTCTGCTTCTCTGTCTTACTGTGATTCACAGCACTCACTATCATTCAATATGCTATATGTTTTGCTTACTAGTTAAAGACCTACCACTACTAGAATCTAGACTCTGTGGGGAAAGGATTTTTTTGTTGTTGTTTGTTTTGTTTTGTTCACTGATGAATCTACCTGGCCTAGAATAATAGTGTCTGACACATAGTAGGTGTTCAAGAAATACTTGTTGAATGAGTACAGGTACATGGAAAAAGACTGTTGTGATACTGGCAGTACATCACCCCACCTTTCCTTCTTTCAAGCACCTTCCAAACCTGTCTCATCCCCCCTTGTCTTTATTGGAGTCTGAGGGGCTGTGTCCTTCTAGTGGATGAGAGTGGAAACCACCCTCCCAAGAAACACTCTTAATTTTGCAGGACAATTAATCCCTGTGTGGCTTAGACAAGGTAATTACTTATTACAAGAAATCCCTAAAGTAAAATCCCTTGTAGCTATGCTTCCTATTAATCAATGCATATTTGATAGTTTATTTGTAAACAGAGTTACTTATCATGTGTCACCTACTCCAAGAAGCAAAGGAATTTTGGTGTTGTTAGCTAGCATCTTTTGCTCTAAAGCACCTTGATTCGAGTGTCTATTTTTTCCCTGCCAAATCTGCTGATGGGAAAAGCATTGTCAAGAATTTCCTCCCAAACCTCTCGTTGAGCTAGCATGTGTGCAGTCCGTTAGTGTACCATTTGTTGTTTGTTGAAGTTGGTTGAATCAGAGGACAAAGTTTGTGAGTTTTCTGTCTATTCTATAATGAAATTGTTAAAATAAATAACATTAAGGGAGCGTGCATAGTAAAAAATATATATATATATAGTAATAAAGTGAAATGGGCTATAAAAATCTAGCAAACTTATGAAAATTGAGTCATTCCCTAGAAATTTTTCAAAAAGTGAAAATAGTTGAAATACACTTTCAAAAATATAAATATAATTATAAATGTGTTGAAATATGTTGCCCTTTTCCTGGACTTCTCGGTTCATCGCCTTCCCAAGTTGGTTTGTATGAGCTGTGTAAGAGTACTAGAAATTCATAAGCCAGAGACCTCTGTAGCAATTGTTACCTCTAATATGTGTTTTATATATTCTTTGCAAAGGGTGATTAAGATTTAATTTTTTTCAGTACTTACTCAATTTCTCTGTTTTAGGGTCCATCTGTTTCCTTTCCTTCCATCATTCACAAATGATGCCATCGTTAAAAAGTTGGTCTTTATGGAGGAAGATGATTGGGCACTTTGATATTCCCCCATGCCTATTAAACAGCTGGGATACTTTCTTGCACACATTCTGGTCAGGAAGTTTTATAAATCTCCCCATGGTAGACATAATTGTATGGTTATTTTTCCTTCTAGTTGATTTGCTTTCTTATGGGGAAGGTTTTTTTTATTAGAAAACAAAGAGTATTGTTTTTGATTTTTCAATTGTTTGAAAGCTATGTTGAGTAAAAGAAAATCCAATCTTGCCATCTCACTGACATTTATCTTCAAAAACTTTCTAGTAGCACTTTGTTGACTTATTTCTCACCTTACCTATCCACTCACTACTTCTCAAATTAATTCTTACGGGAAAGGTAAAAGCATGCTGTTAGCACGTTTGCCTAAATTTGCTATTATAGTTGGCATCAAATTTCTCCTTTTTTTCTTCTTGCAAAATAAGAAAGGAATAAGAATAAAAAGCATTCAAGTTGTAGAAACCACCAATGGAGAAAAAATAGATGGTATATTTATGTACGGAATGTATCCGTTTGAATCTAGGGCCTTTCTCGTTTGGTTCATTGCTGCATGGTATGAAATAGTAAGCTGAGTTTGTGTGACTGAATTATTCTACATCTGTGTTCATAAAATGCTAATCTGGATTCTTCCAGCAGTGAGATCATTTTGTCCGTGAATTTTGGAAAAGATTTAAATTGTAATTGTACCCTTTGCAGTCCTATTATTTTATTCCATTTAGGCATTTCTTCTACTCTAAATTGCTGTAAAGTAATGAGACTGGTTTCCACGAGCCACCCCTGCTAGGCTGTCATTTTGCATCACACCTCGTAAATGAAATGAGGGAAATATTGAAAAATGGTGAGACTTGCCAACACCTTCCTACTCAGTCCCAGTATTCCCCTCCTGGATGTGCATATGCGGTATTGCTAATTCACACTGGCGGAGGCTGGCTTTCATTCTTCCAGATATCGGCAGTGAGGGCGAAGACCCTTTTATAAAAATACAAATAGATTATTTTTAAAAATGCTGTTATACATATGAAAGTACAATTACATATAAAAGTATAAATGTAAAAGTACATAATTATTTCTTGATAGAATATTACATTCCATAATGTATATATATAACGTGGTTTTCTTTTCTAATAGGTGAAATGAGGAATGATTTATATATCACTATAGAAAGGGGAGAATTTGAGAAAGGAGGAAAGAGCGTGGCTAGAAATGTGGAAGTCACAATGTTTATTGTAGACAGTAGTGGCCTGCCCTTAAAGGTACGTTAATACTGGATGTATTTTGGTACAACAAGTCTAAAGAGTTGCTTTGGCTTCATCTTTAAAGTGACCAGTTAATTTCTGATTTGCAGTTTTTTTCTATCTTGTTTTTCTTCTCCACTCCTGTGTAGTTTTCTTTGTTTATTAATTAATTAAAATGCCTCTTGGAAAAGAAAGAAGAAAAACAAAAAGGCTTTCACATTTTGTTTAATTAATTACATCAACAATTTTCTTATAGCTGCTATTCTTTAAATGCAGTATTTTTTCATTTGTTTCGTTTCATCTGTCATAGTTTTGGAGATGAATGCTTTTTCGTTGGCAACTGGTTTTTAAAAAGAAAAAAAAACTATCGCATTTATTCCTATGTATTTTCATTCTGACCAAAACAGGGCATGAAGACTGGAGTACTACTTACTAATTGGGGTGATAATGGCAGGTGCCATTTTCGTGCTCACGAAAAATACTTCTTTCCTAAAGAAGTATTTTTCGTGAGCACCTTCTTTGTAGAGAAGTAACAATTGCCAGTCCAGATAAGAGGGTTGGCCCTGGGGCTTAGTAAGTCACACTGAGGCACAGAACAGGCTTTTGACTGCAGCAGGTTGGCAACTTTGCCACGTAGTTGAGCTCCAAATGGAGCATGCGGTTGCCCATCTCCCACATGTTGTCCCGGCCCACCCTTGGCCCAGTAAACCCTGGGAGACCAGCGTCAGAATTAAACAGACAGGCATACCCCGCTGGGCGAGAGCAAGTAGAGAAACAGTGGCAAAGGACCGAGGAGGTAATTTCACCTGAAGAGCTATGTGGGGAGCAGGCAGAGAGAGCAAAGTGACTGCTCTGCCTCTTTCAAAAGAACCTTTCAATGAAGCTGTCTTTAACCAGTGTGTTTCCTTTGTTAGGATTTTATCTCCTTCGGCTCAGGAGAGCCACCGGCTAGTGAGTACCACTCCTTTGTGCTTTACCACAACAACAGTCCCCGGTGGTCTGAGCTGCTGAAACTTCCTATTCCTGTGGATAAATTCCGGGGCGCACACATCCGCTTCGAGTTTCGGCATTGTTCCAGTAAGTGTTTGCTGGTGTTGCTTACGTGTCTTTGTTGGGTCGGGGTAATCTCCTTACTAAGGTGCGATGACGATACGGGCTGATCTGCAGCAAGCGTGTGACAAATGAGAGACCTCCAGGGGAGAGAAACAAAGGTACGGGGGTCCCAAGAGGCAAGTGGACTCAAATTAAGAGCCGGTAATCTCTATGGAGACATACAGGAAGGAGAAAAATAAATATACAGGAAATTTAGGTTTTCCTTAAATTGGTTACTTTCATAAAAATCAGCTTGTCACTTAAAGAAAGAGGAGACACAGTATTAAAAACTGGACTGGTTCTGGTGGTCTCAGGCAACACTAACCAGTCTGATATCTCTAGGAGCTGATCAGACAGATCAGGGCTTTTCTGGGCATGTGAAGCCATTAGAAAAGCCTTTGGTAGGCTCAGATTTATATCATGTATCTACATCACTGTATAGACTCAGTATTCAAATGAGGATTAAATAATGTCAGCCAGAAAAGAACTTAGAGATATGAAGTCATTGCCTTATTTTACAGATTTAAACACCCCAAGGCATAGAAATGGTATAGGAGTTGCCCACGTGGACACTGCTATCCATAAAGTTGTGATTTCTTGATGTCTCTGTTTTAATTTTTTTGTACTCGTTACCACCCCCTGAAGCCCCCACTCCCGTCCCTTGCCAACTCCCAGCCCAGGGATCTTCTGCTATTCCTTGTGTCACTGACTGTGTTTGAGACACACCTCAGAGTGCACATTGTGTCTGGTGAATCTTGCCTTGGGAGCAGTACAGCAAGTGAGAGCTCCAGGAGAATCACATTATTGGAGAAGCAGCAGGCTCCTCTCTGGTCTGAAAGGAATAATGCTTTGCCAAGAGATATATGGCGACTTCACCTGAGCAATGTTGTAATTCACCCAAAGTTCAGGCAGAGGAGGACTTTGTTCATTACTGGAACTATGGCATATTTCAGATTTGGCTCAGGGAGCTCCATAAATTATGCTTTTGTGGATGTTTCAGACTGCAGGAAGATGGCTAGCAAAGCCTTATGATTCTTCCACATTCCCAGAAGATTTTCATGTGAAGGACTTGAAGTAGGAAAACATACAGGACTTGGAATGGGGCCATACTATTCCTCCCACCAGTTCTTATTATAAATTCTCACTTGGGCCTAGTATGAGCTTTGAGCTTTAAGGTAAGAAAAAGGTGGAGGAAAATAAAGGTGAAACAATGGAGAAAGGGAGAATGCATTTAGAGAAAATTATTGTAATTCAGAACTTGGAAAACACAATAAAGGCTATTTTCAATAAAATCTGTTAGAACTCTGCCTCTCATCCTTGTACTTCAAACACTGTTCACAGGTTTGGAGTTTTTTTTAATGTTCATTACTAAAATTTAGAAGAAACAGCAAAGTGTAAAGAAGAAAAATATCCTCATAATACCACAAACTACAAGTAACCATTGTAATCATTTTATCACATGGGCTTCCTAATATTTCTCTGTGTACATATATTAATTCAAAAATATCATTCATGAAGCAAATATTTATTGAATACTCACTATGTGCCAAGCACTGTATTGGGTACTAGAGATAGGTTTGCAAACACAACAAAATAGCTCCTCTGGCAGAGCTTTCATTCCAGAGAGGGAAGTCAGACAACAAATGAGCAAATAAATGCATAATATATCAGGTCGTGAGTGGTAAGTGTGGCGAAGAAGACTTACATTGGGGTTAGGGGATAGAAAGTGATGGTGATGTGTTGTTATCCTACACAGGGCAGTCAGGAAAGACCTCTCCCATAAGGAGACTAAAGAAGTGAAGGCCTGAGCCATCGGGGTATCTGGGGAGAAAATATTTCAGGCGAAGAGAACAGCACAAAGGACATGAGGTTGAAACATGCTTGGCATTTGCAAGGAATAGCAAGCAGGCCAGAAAGGTAGCAGGGGAGGCAGATCTCATACTGTCTTTGGCATCACAGTGAGGACTATGGATTTTATTTGGCGTGGGGAGAGCCTTTAGAGGATTTGAGCTGAAGATAAATCTGGCTGCTGTATGGATAATAGATTGCAGGTAGGCCAGTTGGAAACAGTAAGACCATTGGGAGGTTTTTTTAGTCTTCCAAATGAGAGATTAAAGTGGTCTGCTTTAGAATGGTAGAGGCTCAATTCTTTTTTTACAGTATACTGACAGATTAGAAGTGAATGAAGGAGAAAAGTAAAGGATAACCCAAAGATTTAGGCGTGAGAATGAAGTAGTCATCTAATAAATCAAGAAAGACAATAGGAAAAATCTGTTTGGGGAATAAATGTCAAACATTCCATTGTAGATGCACTAAATTTGAGATGTTTATTAGGCAAGATATCAAATAGGCAGTTGAATGAGGTCCAGGTTCGACACTTAAACTTAAGAATGAGAAGGTATAGTTCAGTAGTTCGTCTGCTATAAATATTTAATAACCAGCACTTGGATAGGGGTACCCCTGAACTATAGCACTTGCTGATTTCCATAGTGTAAATACTCCCACCATGGCCAATTTCATGCTACCAACACAATATCACTGAATGTGGAGTTGGGGAAAGGTGAGCCCTCAAAGTTCTATGAGCCCATAAGATCCAGCTTCAGGACATCACTGATTTTAATGGTTTTTAAAGCATGAGACTGGATGAGATTCCTAGATAGTAAGTTTTGATAGCAAAGGGAAGTCCAAGGTTGGATTTCTAGGGCATCACCACATTTAGAGCTGGGATAAGGAGAAGGAGCCATTAAGGGATAATAAGAAGGAAGAGCCAGTAGACTGAAGGACAGTCAAGAAAGAACAGATTCTAAGAGGCTAAATGAAGGCAGTTTTTCATGAGAGGATTGATCTGATGTATCAGGTGCCAGAGATAAATCAAATAGATGAAGACAGAGAAATTGTCATTTGATTTGTCATCATGGAAGCCACTGGATCTGACAAGCGGTTTTAGTGAATTTTTGGTGATGAACATGAGTTCAAGAGTGAGATGGAGGAAAGGAAGGTGAAGCAGTGAATAGAGATAAATCTTTGGGGAAGTTTTGCTATAGGGAATACAAGAGCTGTGTTGATGCATAGGAAGACTCAATATTGTCAACATGTCAGTTTTTAACTGGATGTATAGATTCATTGTGATCCTAATCAAAATCCCAACAAGGGGTTTTTGGGAATATCAAAAAACTGATCCTAAAGTTCATGTGGAAAAGCAGAAGACCCAGAATAGACAACACGAAATTGAGGGAGAAGAACAAAGTTGGAGATGTAACATTACTCAACTTCAAGAGTTACTATAAAGCTACAGTAATTGAGACAGCATGGTCTTGGGAAACAACAGACAAATAAATCCATGGAACAGAATAGAGAGACCAGAAATAGACCCACTTAAATACAGTCAGTCAGCTGATCTTTGACAAAGGAGCAAAGACAATACAATGGAGGAAGATAGTCTTTTAAACAAATGGTGCTGGAATAACTGGACATTCGTTTGCCAAAAAATGAAGCTAGAAATGGACCTTACATTCTTCACAAAAATTAACTCAATCATGGAACTAAATGTAAAATGCAAAACTGTAAAACCCCTAGAAGATAACATAGGAGAAAATTTTGATCACTTTGGGTTTGGCAATACAACACCGAAGACATGATTCATGAAAGAAAGAATTGATAAGCTGAACTACATTAAAATTAAAAATTTTCTGGTCTGTGAAAAGCACTGTCAAAAGAATGAAAAGATAAGCCACAGATTGGGAGAAAATATTTACAAAAGACATATCTGATAAAGGGACTGTTATGCAAACTATACAAATAAGTCAAAATTCAATAACAAGAAAATGAACAACTTGATTAAAATATGAGCCAAAGACCTTAACAGATACTGCACCAAAGAAGATATACAGATGTAAAAAAACCCTCCTATCACTTATCACATGTTTTCAGGGAAAACAAGAACAGGATACACACCTATTAGAATGGCCAAATCCAAAACACTGACGGCACCAAATGCTGGCAAGAATGTGCAGCAACAGGAACTCTCATTCATTGCTGGTGGGAATGCAAAATGGTACAGCCACGTTGGAAGACAGTGTGGTGATTTCTTATAACACTAAACGTGCTCTTACCATATGATTCAGTAATCATGCTCCTTGGTATTTACCCAAAGGAGTTGAAAACTTATGTCTACACAAAAACCTGCACATGGACGTTTATAGCAGCTTTATAATAATTGCCAAAACTTGGAAACAACCAAGATGCCCTTCAGTAGATGAATGGAAAAATTAAACTGTAGTATATCCAGACAATGGGATATTACTCAGCACTAAAAAGAAATCAATAATCAAACCATGAAAAGACATGGAGGAACCTTAAATGCATATTACAAAGTGAAAGAAGCCAATGTGAAAAGGCTACATACTGTATGATTCCAACTATATGACATTCTAGAAAAGGCAAAGCTATAGAGACAGTAAGAAGATCAGTGGTTGACGTAGTACACAGAGGATTTTTAGGGTAGTGAGACTATTCTGTGTGAAACTATAACGGTAGGTACCTGTTATTATACATTGGTCCAAACCCATAAAATACGCAACACCAAGAGTGAACCTTAATGTAAGTTATGGACTTTGGGTGATCATGATGTGTCAATGTAGTTTCATCAGCTGTAACAAATGTACCACTCTAGTGGGGGATGTTGACTACGGGGGAAGTTGGGCATGGAGGGCAGGTAGGGATTATATGGAAAATCTTGGTACTTTCAATTTTGCTGTGAACCTAAAACTGCTCTAAAAAATAAAGGTTATTTAAAAATAGAAGAAGCATATAGCAGAGCTGAGAAATGGGCTAATAGCCATAGTAGAACATTGGGTGATGTGAGATTTATATATATATATATATATATATATATATATATACAATGGAACTTTTGAAGCATATTTATTTGGTGGAAGTGATTCAGAGAGGAAAAACCATGATGTAGAAGAGAGAAGGGACAACTTTAGGAACAATGTCCTTGGGGGAAAGGAGCATGGACTGCAGTGCACAGGGGAGGAGTTGGCCTCAGGTAGGAGCGTGGGCAGTTCAGGACATTTCTGAATACTGCAAGAGGGCACAGATGCAGGTGGGTTAATAGGTGCGTGTGGGAGCATGTGGGATCTCTCTACACATCTTCTAAGAGTGAGGTGGGTGCCAAGGTGTTGGAGGCTTGAGAAGGGAGGAGAACCAATGAAAGGATCATCTAGAAAAGTGGGAGAGTGAGTTGATTACGTAAATGTAGAAAGATTGCCCAGCGCAGGATCCCTTTGCAGTTAGTGTGCATTGGTTAAAGTGAAATCGGTCTAGTTTGGCATGGAATAAACTGCAAGTTGGATTTCACCAGGTTGGAGTGTTACCATGGAAGTGTGGAAGAGTGAAGGGGTTGAAGGTATTTGCAAGGAAGTGACTAGAATGAAGTATCCATAGAAATGGGAAGTGAGAGAGAAGAGGGAAGAAAGTTGATGAGTTGTAGGCTCCAGAAGGCAGAATTGTTAGAGTAGGGTACTAAAATGAATTGGAAAGTTAAGAAGGTAGAATCCATAAATTTAGGGCTTCTTGTTAGTAAAAGGGGATCAAACTATGCATACTGTATATAACAGTCCATCAACTTATTAATCCAGATCTAGTAGCTCAGGACAAATGGTCATGCGCTTTATACTTTGGTATTTATTTTTATTTTATAATAGAAGGCAAATTTGGGGAAACTATTGCTTTGTTTCTTATCTTCGCTAATTTTATTCATTCTGGGATTTTTATTCTTTTTTGTCTTTCTAAATTGAATACCACAAACCACATCAAAAAGATACATAGTTAAAGAAACTTAGCAAATGATTTCTAAATAAGTCTTCTCCTCTAAATCATAAGGTCCAGCACTGTCATCGATGTGAAAATCCTTCCCAGATATCTTTTCTGGGATTTTTGCTTAACTTTCACAAATGTCAATATTTTCCCACTTTCTCTCTGGGTTGAAATTAATGATTTTAAAAGTAAGTCCTTTGCTGTAATCACATTTTCAGGGATGTCCTCATGCTAGGGGCCAACACCAGGCAGCCAGAATTACTGAGTGAGGCTCCCCTTCCCTGTGGTTAAATGCCGGGAGCCATGGTGAGGGAATGATGTGTTGCTAAACCTCTTGTCTGGTCTTCAGGGTCACCATATCTAACTCCTCCAGCTCAGTTCTTTCTGCATCCCGAAGCTGAACTTTTCTATTTAAGTGTAACACTCCAGTACCACGCTCATGTGGGAAAGAATGACTGTCCAGCTTAACAGGCTGCCTCCCTGGAGCGCTGCTCCCTGTCCATCTAAGTACAACGGGAGAGTCGAACAAACAAGGTTCTGTTAATGCCTTCTCCATTTTTGGAGAAAAGAAGCTTGGTGGAAAGAACTGGAATGGTACTTAAGGGATCTACAGCAAGTTACCTAACATCCATGATCTCAATTTCCTTATCTGTAAATAATTGTTAATGATCCTTGGCATCTGTAGCCATTGTAATACTTAATTAGGCATCTGAAAACCTCATTACCTCATTTCTGGCTCTCAGTGTGAGTACAGTGAGCCCTTATTAAACTATAGTTTGCAATTCCTATTGTCTTTCAGTGGGCCTAACTGATTCCAAGGAGGTGGTGGCTTCCACGGGGCTCACTGTCCTCACATGTGTGGAATAGGGAAAGGAGTTCTGCCAGGGATCAAGGTAGAGCTTAGAGATTCCCCTTCCGTGGGTTGTTAGCGAAACATTGCATTTCTCATTCATACACTTAACATATATTTCTTGAAAACCTACTATATTCTTGGCACTCTTTGAGACAATAAAATAAAGCGGAGAAGAATCCTGCCCTCAGTGGTGTTTAGGGTGAAGAGAAAAAACAGACAATCTACAAATTTTTAAAAAGCACAATTTCAGGTAGTTAGTCCCATGAAGAAAATTAGGCAAGAAATGTAAGTTACAGATTAGGGGCCAGATTATGGGGTTAGAGAGTGGCTGGCTGGATAGATGACCTATCATAAAAGCTGCTTTCCATTGTGTGGAGGGAGCTGGGGTGCGGGGCTGACATTTCTTGGTGCTCATGCTTCTTGACAGACTATGTATCTGAACACAGACATGCAAGCATGCACTGGAATAGTGAGTAATTCTTCTTCTTTTTTTTTTTTTTCCTTTCACAGCAAAGGAGAAAGGAGAGAAGAAGTTGTTTGGTTTCTCTTTTGTGCCCCTGATGCAGGAAGATGGCAGGACTCTTCCGGATGGCACTCATGAGCTCATCGTGCATAAGGTAACGTCAGTCAGATGTCAGTGATGGGCGGGAAAAACAGGGCTGAATTATTAACTCATCATTTTATCACTTTGGAAAAGAGAAAAAAAATGACTGAAAAGAATACTCTTGTGTGGTTGTTTGCAGGGAGAGTATCTTTTTGAAAATATTGTTTCTACATTCTATGTCATATTCTAAAACATATTTTAGAGATGATTTATTTTTTTGTCTCAATTTAGGGGTAGATATTTGGGCAATTCTGTATGTTGCTCTTAAATCCTTTCTGTTGCTGTGATAGGATTAAATACACCTTACAAATAACTTTGTAAGTACTTCATGCAATACACACTTTGTTATTTAGATCCCTATATCCCCAGAGGTAAATTTAGCAAGGTCAGCATTACATTTTTTTTTTTTTTCTGATCTGCTCTTTTTACTAAGCAAGCAGAGAAGTGGCTGTACTTTGTCATGACAACTTTAGCAGTTGTTCTTTTAAATCAGGAATTGTCATAAAAACATTCGGAACAAAGTTTACTGTAGTAGGCAACAAAAAGAAAATTCACAAAGCAAGAATCCCATAGAAATTCTGAGAATACTAGTACTAATGAAGTATAGAATAAAAATGTATTTTCAAATTACATAGGCAATTTGCTCCAAAATATTCATTCTTTGCATTCTCCATTTCCATAACCTTGTGATGGCCAGGCCCTTATTAACTCTCACCTATGCTAACTGGTCCTGCCAGCCTGGATCCAGGTTCCACCCAGATTTTAGCGTCACCGAGCTAAGATGCAGATCCAGCCAGGTCATTTCCCAGTTTAAGACCCATTCAAAAGCTCCTCATTGCTGAGAGAATAAATCCCAGGCTTCTCAGAGTGTGCCAGGCTTCCACCTCCCTGCTGTTTGACCTCTCACCACTTCCTGCCTCTTACTCAGCCATGCAACCACATCCAGCTCTTTTCTAGTTCCTTACCCTCCACCCCCCCAATGGTTCAGTTTGCTCTGCTCTGCCCTTGGGACTCCTGGAGTCATGCCTTCCCCTGCCTCTCCCTCCGCTACCTTCTGCTCATCCCCTGAGGCTCACCCTGGCCACAACCTCAGGAACTGTCCCATTCCCCAGCCCAACTCCCTATATTCCCAGCTGGCCAAGTGCCCTCTCCTGAGCTCCCTGGGCATCTGCACGCATCTCTTACCATTGTTCTCATCACACTGTGCCAGAATTATCTGATGATCCCTCAGCTTACACCCATGAATCTCTGAGCCCCTCGAGAACAGCAGCTGTGTTAGAAGGATTCTGGCAGGAGGTAGATGTGCAATGAAGGTTTATTGAATGAATGAATGAGATTACAAACAAAAACTTTCTTTACCTTTGGATTACTGCTAATAAAATGAGTGGCAATACATAACACACCTGGTTATTTTCTATTTTGACGCAATGTATATTTAGGTGTCCGTTTCTTTAATCATTCATTTTCTCATTATTTGCTCAACACATGTATCGACCACAAACTACAGCCAGGCACTGCTCTGGTGCTAGGAAAATAGTGGCAAACAAAACAGTCAAATCTCTCCATTTCTGGCACTTACATCCTTTCTACTTTAGAAAATGACCTAAAGGAGCTAACAATGTTGAAATACAAAGAAAAAACTATTTGAAAGAATAGTAACCAATAAAGCAAACAGAGGAACTAACAGTACTAGAAACTGGGGATGACGTATTTTTCTCACCGTTAGGTCTGAGTCTCCCTTATAAGAGATACATAAAATGACAGCCACTGTCTTCAGCTACAGTTTTCCAAAAAAGCGTAAATGGTACTTCGTTCTAGATGTCCACAGGACATTAAATCTTGGCTCAGAAAAGACAGGGCTGAGATAATTAAAACGGGGCTCCCAGTTTCCTAATAATATATAGAAGAGTGAGTCACTTTTATACAATATATCACATGTGGACTCTCTCACCTACGGGTCAGAGAGTGCTTCTCTGACAAGTGCTAGGTTTCCAGTCAACTACTGAAGATGCCTCTAAATGAGTGAATAATAGCAAGATTCTTGGTTGCTGATTAGAGAGATCCTTATGCTTAAAACACCAGAGGCCAGATAGCAGCACTCCCTTCTCCGTGTGAGCATTTAGAAGTCCAGCTGGTATTGATTCCCCAACAGAGGCCTGTCCTTGTGCCCTGGCCAAAACTTTTCTCAAAAACAAGGCTTTGAATCAATTGAAGCCCTTACACGAAGTTTGACTTAGTACTCGGAATTCTAATCCATGAAAAAAAATTTTTTGGAGCTTGAAACATCTGTCCTCAGTATGGTGTGTGTAGGTTGTCTAATTTGGGGCGGACCTACATTGTATAGACCCATCAGGAAACATTAGCTCTACAGAAAACCCCCAAGTATCTGTGTTCTCTTATGAATAGAGTTATTTAGTGTTGCTTATTTAAAGAGTTGTGAACTACTTGCCAAGTATAACAACTTTTATTTTTAGTCTGGTTGGTGCTGTGGGTTTTTTTCTCATAGTACTTGGGGCCAACAAGTTCAGTTTGAGCTTAAAGCCACTTGTAGTTTATGATTATAAAACCATATTTCCAGCATAATGCGTATCCTTCTTCTGCCACAGCAGGAAGACACACAGCGTGCTGACAATTGCATACTTGAACTTATTATTTAAAAAGAAAGAAGAAAGATGGAGGAGAAGTGGATTTCAAATCATTGGCTAAAAATCCAGCCCATTTAATAAGTGGTGTTGAGAGGACTGGGATGGGTAGTGGGGTGTGGGGAGAACTGGATTCCTACCTGCCTCCTTATACTAAAACACACTCCA
Organism: Lepilemur ruficaudatus; assembly: GCA_963574885.1. Classification (NCBI taxonomy): domain Eukaryota; kingdom Metazoa; phylum Chordata; class Mammalia; order Primates; family Lepilemuridae; genus Lepilemur; species Lepilemur ruficaudatus. Next base: position 46,333 of record CAUYRT010042318.1, read on the forward strand.
GACTGAATATAAGAGAGAAAATTGCTGTCAGAGCCTTAAAAATGTGGGTGAACAGTCTTATATTCTGCAGGTAAGGAGGGATTTTCTAAGGATGTCTTAAATGTTAGAAATCAAGTATAAAAAATTTGTACATTAGGCTACATAAAATTTTAAACTTTTTTATCAATAAAATAATCATAATCTAGGCTGGAAATATATGCCAAACTGAAATACGGTTGCAACAGAACTTATAAGGGGCTACTGTTCTCCATTTACCAAGAGTTATCACAAATCAGTAGGAAAAAGAGAAATGCTACACATCAGCTGTTTAAAAATAATAAATGCAAATGTGTGAAATAAATACATGAATAAGTAAACATATGTAAATTAAAGAGTGGGAAATCCTTTGGGAGGCTAAGGTGGGAGGATGGCTCGAAGCCAGGAGTTTGAGACCAGGCTGAGTGAGAGCCATACCCTGTCTCTACAAAAAATAGAAAAATTAGCCAAGCATGGTGGCATGCGCCTGTAGTCCCAGCTATTCGGGAGGCTGAGGTGGGAGGATCACCTGGGCTCAGGAATTTGAGGTTGCAGTGAGATATGATGAGGCCATCGTACTCTAGGCCAGGTGACACAGCGAGACCCTGTCTCAAAAAAAAAAAAAAAAAAAAAAAGAATGGGAAGGCTTTTCTTTGCCTATCAGATTGGTGAAGATTTTTAAAGCCCAGGATGAGAGAGTAAGGTTAAGGGGAAAATGAACAGTCTCTTGCATTTATAGAAGAAATGTGAAGGTTAGTGTGTTTCTGAAGAGCAGTTCAGCCGTCCATAGATAAGTTTTAAGTGTGTATATCCTTTGACTCAGCCAGCCCGCACATCTTGGTGTTTATTGGGAGAAGATAATCAGATAAGATGAGCAAAGATGATTCAAGGAGGATCATTGCAGATTCCTTAAAATATGGAAAACGTGGAAGTAGCTATTGCCAGTAACATAGGTCTGATTAAATAAATGAGTTATACCCATACAGTGAATGAAATACTATATATTTATTTATATTTATTGAAATGATGTTCAAAGGATAATTTTATGTGCATAGGAAAATGCTTGTGATGTATTGATAATACTTTATAGAAGCATATATTTAGTATAATACCATTTTTATAAAATTGTTTAACTACATGTCTATCTGTACACATGTGCATAGAGAGGTGCTTGGAAAGTGATCCTAAAATATTAGCAGTGACTATTTTTATTTTCACGTTGTTTAACTTTTTTGTTAGTGGGCAAATATAACATTAATAATCTTTTTTCATTTTGAAAAAATAAAAGTGGGAAGAGACAAAAGTTAGGATTAGCCTTGTTTTGTATTATTTAATTCTGGAGTTTTATCTAACTAAGGACCTGTCTTCTGTCTTGTAATGATGATAGTCATGTTTATGGTAAGGTTTTGAAGACACATTAATTGTCTAAGATCTTTGTAAACCATATTCCATGTCATTCATTGACAAGTGCTATCTGTGATATCAAAAGTTGATGAGAGATGAAAAAAAGGCTCTAAAAATGTGTCTTCAATTCTGTCCTGAGGATATACAGAGAAGAGTTATGGTTTGTAGTATTTAAGGTTAAAACCTACTTGCTCCTCATGTAAAGTATTAGTTTAAAAGACTCAATCCTGCAGTGAGCTAAGAAGACATCTACAATGTTGAAGTCTATTCAGTAACCTAATTTGGGCTTAAAATTTGTGAAAGAGACAGAGTGTTTGCCTTTGTAGCGATGGCTGGACTTCACTTCTGGGCGTGTTCTAAGGAAACTGTTCTTACAGAGATGTAACAGTAAATACTGGGTCAAGGACCTGGACTCATCCTTTAGGGAAGGGTCTAATGAATCCTAAGGGCAAGGACTTCTTTTAAGGACATTTTGAACTTTACTTGATTGATTACCTGTTTGGACTGGTTTCCAATTGGAAATAAACTCAGAAATCTACAAAAATCTGGATGTCACAGCTCTAGAAGGGTAAGTAAAATAGCTTGATTAGTCATCATTAGAGATTTTGTCCTTCTAGAGCCCCTTTGACAGCTCTCAGAACATCATTAATATCCCCAAATGGCTGGTGGGTAAGTTTAAAACTTCCCTTTGGAATTGCTAATTTGCTAATAATAATGTTTAATCTTAAGTTTTGTTATTTCACTGCATTCTGTTAGAATTGTTGTCTTCCTTAACTTTGTAAGGATATTTTTGGCTACCTGCTGGAAAGCAAATTAAGAAAAGAGAATGAAGTAATGAGCAGAAACACTTTCATTTTTCAAAAGTCAAGCCTCTTAAGGAGAACGATATGAGAATCCAAAAAGTCTCCATTCCCACTCATTCTAGTGGAGAGTTGTTAAGTCACTGGAAGTACATTTTAAAACACCCTCAAGTCCAGTACAAAAATACAGTAATACAGCCTGCCTTTGAGAAATTGAGGTTTTATAAATTTATCATTGTTGATTATTAAACACCACTGTGGTTAATATGGCCAAATTCCACCAAGATAGGAATTTGCTTCCAAGTAGAGGATCTGCTTCCTGTGGTGGGATTTACTGGCTTCCTAATCCAAGGAAAAGGGCCAGGTACAATGTCAGACAAATAGAAGATGATGCTGTTTCCTGATTTGAGAGCGATTAATTTAATATGATCTAGACTGCAAAAGTCTGTTGCAGATTAATTTATTTCACCTTTGCTACCTAAAAGTTGGTCCATAAACCCTTTGTGTCCCATATTTTTTCCCTACAAGTTTTTAGATTCCAGTGCTATATCCTAGTTTCCAACTTGGTCCATAGTGGTCCAGCACAGACACTTTGTGATGGACTCCTCAGCTTCAGTTGGAAGCTATTGCTTTCCACTTATCTTGAGGGGAGTCTGGAAATTTTGATAGGTTGATAGGTTTGCTGAAAGAGATTTCCCTATAACCATGATCAACAACTCTTAGACTAGCCAGAAATATATCTGCCCACCCCAGGATTGGGTGCAGAAGGATTGATCGCTTAACCAATGTTTCATTAGACATTGCAAGAGAAGTTAAAAAACAAACACCTGTAAAAAAATTTTTGTAACATAAATAACTTGGTAAGTTTAGCATAAAATCATATCAAGCTGAACACAGAAGCTGAATAGAGGAGGGAAAGGTTAAGATACCTTAATAGGAGGACTTGGTCCTAGAACGTAGGGCTGTTTATATGACATGCAGAAGACCCCTTTTGTGCAAACTAATTAATACCGCCATATCTTTAGTCTTCCCGAAATGCTGAAGGGGCTTTCTGTGTACCTGCTGGAGTAGAGACTTGTCTTCCGGAGCCTCATGTCCAGTGTCTGGAAGTCAGCTGTCTCCAAATGCCCCAGTGCCTTTCAAAGATAATCGTTCTCCACCATTTTGCGAAGGGCTCCCCTCCCCTCCATAAGGCTCATTCCATATGGTGCGGGAAACTTTCTTCCTAATTACTGTCTTCTACCAACTTGTATTTTGAGGGCCAGTGAGGGAGAGGTGGAGGGTGGCGGTGTGAGTGTCTGTTTACTTTCCCACAATCAGACCAGCCTCTAGTGCAGAGTCTTCTCCTTCTGGTTGACCCGTCCAGTTTGCTGTCCTCTTGCTCTCTTGGCCACTCAAGTCCAGCCAGTTTCATTTGCCTTCTGCTTCACCCTGGCCACAACCTGGGCCTTGCTACATCCCCACTCTGTGGGATCTCCCACTGACTAGCTAGATGGGTGGGTGGGTGGCTGCCTGGATGAAATCATCCAGGACCACTTCATATCAAAAATCTTAAACTCCGAATATCCTGATCACAGCCTTCCAATTTTCTAACTATGCCTATTTTTCAGTCTTTCCTCTAATAGACCCCTCCTGGCTATTTTCTTCTCCTTATCCAAGGTGTCTCTTAATCCTTAGTTCTGCTGTGCCTGCATGGGAAGTAAAAACCAGTCCTGGATCCATCCATCAACATTGCCGCCTTCTATACCTGGACAGTGGGTGTTGCTAGAGGAAGCCATACAGTTGTTATGGGTTAGCATCAACTTGAGTGTGGGTGCTGGGCCATCAACACTGCAGGCAAACTAATCAGCTCGCTCCCTTCCTCGGTCCCCATGAGAGCTCTTTATAAGATCTTACCATTATCTCTACCCTACCACTTCCCCGCTACTTAACAGAGAAAACAGATGACAGGAACTTCCTTAGCTTCCTGTGCTCTCTCCCTGCCACCTGCAAACTTATCTGCATCCTTCCTTTCCTTCTGGCTTCCTATCTCAGGGGATGGGGCAAGACTCCCTTCCCTCCGAGGCTAATTCTTCCAACTACTTCCCTCAAGATCTTTTTCCCTCTCGACTCCTCTGGGACCCTGGTCCTCCCAGTGTCCTCTCCCTTCCTCCTGCATCTACAACTATTTCCTGTCTTCTGTCAGTATTCACTCAGATTATAAACATGCTCAAGCCTTTTTCTTTAAAAAAAAATTTTTTTTTTAAACAGCTACCAAGCTTCCTCTTCCCCTCCCATCATGACAGCCAGCCTACCTGTTAAGCCAGTTGTCATTCACTGCCTCTGTTTCCTCACATCCCATTTGTTCCCCAGGCTGCCTCTGTCCCCGCCACTCCAGTGAAGTTTCTCCCCGTGGGGTCACTAGGGCCCACCCAGGAGCTAAAGCTACTAGACACTTTAAAAATCTTTCCTTACTTGAGTTCCCTGTGGCACGTAGCACTGGCACATTCTGCTGTGTCTTGAAAAGTCCCACATTCCTTTCTTTGTATGACAGTGTTCTCCTGGGTTTCATCCTTTTTCCTCTTGGAGGACTCATCTCTCTTTATGTGCACCTTAAATATTGGTGTTACCATGAATTTAACCCTGGGCTCCCATCTGTGCCTTATGCTTTCTAGGTCCGTCTCATCCACGCCAATAGGTTAACTCACTGCGTCTTTGTGCCGATGACTGCCAGATCTGTCTTTCTAGTCTGAAATTTTTACCAGTCCATTGAACATCTTCAGTTGGTTTTCCCAGAGACACCTTAGGCTCAGCATGTCACAAACTGAGTTTTTTATCTTATCTTCTTCAATTCTTGCCATGAGCAGAAACCTGTAAGTTTTTCTTGACTTGTCACACTCACCCTCCACATCTAAATAGTTGGTTGCACAACTGGTCAGTTCCACCTTCTTGATATACTTGAATCCAGGGAATTTAAACCAGAGGTGACTATTAGAATCACCTGGAATTTTTCCTATTTGAGAGATCTGGGGTAGTCCCAAAGCTTTTTTTGGGTTGAAAAATCCCATGCTCCAGCCACATTAAACTGCCTGCATTTTTTAAATAGTTATTTTAAAGATATTTTAGACTTACAGAAGAGTTGCAAAAATAGTACAGGAAATTCCCATATACCCTTCATCCAATTTCTCCTTATGTTAACCTCTTACATAAGCTATATAGCACATTTATCAAAACTAAATTAATCTTGGTGTGATACTGTTAACACAAAATTTATTTGGATCTCACAATAAGTTTTCCACGAATGTCATTTTCCTGTTCTAGAATCCATTCCAGGATCCCACATTACATTTAATTGTCATGTCCCCACTGTCTTATCCATGTGCTTTATTCCTCAAGTGCCTGTAAGTGTAGTGTGCCTTCCCTCTCTTTTCCTCTCTTGCCTGCTTGGTGACCTTCTTATTCTTTACTGCTGAGGTCACATAGCCCTTTCCCATAAGGTCTTCCTTCCCTTCCGCAGCAGAGCTGGTGTCCAGCGATCTTTATCACAGCTTCGTAGTCAGTATTAACAGGCTTATTAACAGAGTGCCCAGGTCAGACACGTAATGCCCTCAAGGGCAGGGATGGTGTTCATTTCCTTGTTACATTCTTAACACTGAATCGGAGGACTGGCAAATAGTAGGAATTTAATAAATGTTTAATTATGACATTAAGGATGACTAGTCATATTGAAAAAGTTCCTAAAAGAAAGGTATTTTGCCCCCAAAAACTATTGAAATCTGGTTTTCATTAAGTGGTAATAATAGAGTTCTAAGTGGATTGTCTAACTTACTGCATTTTTAAAAATTTAATTTTCTACTTCCCACAAATTATAGACCCCTTAATTGGATTAATAATACCGTGAATTTCTGTGCCAGTTTTTTTCTTAATAAATTGTAGATGTGGATCTCTCAATCACATATCACATGTAATTGCAAATATCACATTTCTGGAACACGGCTCATGGCTGACCACTGTAGTTCTTTCACGTGTCTCAGACAGTGGTAAAAAAGTAGTTTAAGACATAATGCACCATTCATTGCTGTACCAACTGATTTTTATTATGTGGAAAGAAATAGACCACGAGCCAAGCTATATAATCTCAAAGAACATGGAGACTACTGCCGCCACAGCGAAGCCTGCATTTTTAGTACTTCTGTGAGAGTCTGAGGGAGCACATCTCTCTGGTCAGAACTGATTTCACACCCAAGTATAGTAAAGCAGGGGGTTGGTTCTCATCTTCCTTCTCTCTAATTTATAGTCAGTTAACTCCATGCCATTTTAAGATGACTTTCACAGATCCCAACCCATCAAAGCAAACACAGAGAACTGTCCTTTACTATGACAGTGATATAGTTTGGTTCCCCCACACCAGTAGCAGCCTCAAGAGGCTGTGATCGTGTTGCCTTGTTTCTCCTAGAAAGAACCGCTCCGCGAATCCTTCCCTCATGGATCTGCCATTATGCATGTACCGTAACACTTTAGCTGTGTTTGTGTCTCCCACAAGAGATGAGTTCTCTAGTGGGGAGGGCAGGGTCTTCTTATTCTTATATTTTTAATGCCTTGTTCAGTGCCTCCGTTGGATTTGATGGAAAAAATATTCTCTATGCCAAAGCCAAAAGAGTTGCTTTACAGGTGTTCCTCAGAATGCAAGTGATCCACATTTAACCATCCCATCCAGGTTAGGGATATAACTGGATTTTACCATGATGACAAAGCCATGTCTCAACTACATGCAGTGGAAGAACCTCACAGCTACAGTTCGGTGCTACTTAGCCTATACCGCTCAGATTCGCAGGCATTCAAACACACAACCACTACTCTGTTGCACTTGATATTTCCAGTTAAAGCACAAACAGTGCCAAACCACACTTTCCCCAGCCTCATTTCTGTGGCTTCGTTGACTCTTAGCGGGCAGACTGGTCATTGCCATTTGTTTTCTGTGGTCCACACTCTGGTTCAGAATCTCACTCCCATTACAGACCCTTCTCCCACCTAGCTGAAGAATGCCTGGGGAATTTACTGCTGGTTCTCCCTCATTCCCTGCCTTCTGCTAGTATTGGGAGGCTGCTTGACCTTTTTGGCTTAAACTCTAGCTGACAACTGCTCCTGCCTTGGAGGGCTGCCTTCTGGAGCCCCACTTCTGTTCTTCGCTGCTCTTGAAGCCTGTGTCTCCTGTATAGATTCTCTCTCATCAAATGGAAGAACAAATGCTCTCCAGCTCATGTGTGTGTTTCTAAGCTCCCAGGACGTGCCTCACTTGCTCCGACCTGCCCTCCTCCCTACTGCATCCAGGTCGCATGGTCTCTTTTGCTCCCTGTGTGGTTTGAGAACATAAACTAGCCGTTTTGCTGTGAGACTCATAAGCTTATTTCATTTCAAATTATTTTAGCTTCACACACCACTCCGAGACCTCTCCCAGGGTATCTCCTGCAAACATACCTTTGTTTTGAAAAGGGAACTTTTTTGGCCTTTCTTAGCCAGACTTACTAGTCAATATTCTATCTGCAAATCAATAAATTTTAAATTCATTACAGCAAAATTCAAAACTTGGTTACAACGACAGTAGAGGGAGGCAATGCTCTATAGTAGTTGTGAATACAAACTTTGGTACAAACCCTCACTCTGACACTTACTAATATTGTGACATTAGGCAAATCACATAAGCTCCTTAGGTTACGATATCCCGCCCCCAACTCTTAGGGTTGTTAAGAAAAGAAAATACATGCAAAATGCTTAGCAGTGCCTAACATATAGTAAGTCTTCATAAATGGTAGTTGCTTAGATTGCTTTTAAAATCTCCAGTGTTCCTGTGATATGCTAAGGATACACGCTGAAAACCTCAAAGAACAATAAAAGATAGGCTATAAGATTTTCTGTGCAATTTTTTAATTTTTTCAAGAATAGATTAAAACTTCTAACTTTAACTTCATAGCTAGCATAATCCTACTGGACAAAAAATCAGTTTTGAACCTCTGGTAAATATTATATTAAAGGATTCATAGAGACCAAAGAGTGGTAACATGCTTATCTTTACTGAATTGACAGAATTCTCTCTTTCTCCCCTCCCCTCACCCTCCTTCTGTTTCTCTCTCTCTCTCTCTCTCTCTCTCTCTCTCACACACACACACACACACACACACACCAGTGTTCTTGGTGGAAGGTCTTGAAATAACTGTTGTGTCCAGAGTATTGTTTTATTAATTATTATATTTTATACTTGAGTAAGGGTGATGGAGTTTAGCTGTGAGAAGCTATCAAGTTGTCACGCCTCAGACAGATGCTGAGGCTGGGGAAGAAATGAGAACCAGCATTGGTGGAACTGACCTGGTCACTGGCTGGCCCAGGAGAAAGCAGCCAAGTCTTCTATTCACAGAGCCCTGAAGGACATGACACAACCATCACACCCTCACTCACAGAGGTGGTCAGTCCCCTGGCAACCAGTAGAGCTAGATGAGGATATCAAGCAGAAATTCCAAGAGGCTGCCACAACAAGTGCTCAAGAGCCAGGTGGCTAGTTGGTTGAGAGAAGAGATGATAAGAGATATATTTGTAGGGGCAGAATTTCTGTGAACAGATGGATCATACCAGACCAAGGCAGGCTCCGGCTTCTGGGGAGGAGGTCTGGAATAGCTGGACAGAGTGTCTGGGCTGGGTTTGGCATGAGACTTTAGTCACAATAGGAAGTGGTGGTTAGACGTATGGAGCACAAGTCAGGACAGGATGGAAGACCAGAGCATGTTCCTAACCCCATACGCCGGATCCAGGCAGGGGATAGGGTGAATCTGGGGTGCTGTGACTCATGCTTTGACATGCCAGGGACAAGACTGAGAGGCAGGGGCTGTGATCCAGGGTTCCAGAACATTACTTTGCCTAAGCACTTTCTCTGAAGAAAGCATTTGAGAGGTTCACTTTATAATTACTCTTTAAACTATAAGTGTGTGTTTTATGCACTCTTTTGTGTATGTAAAATATTTCACAGAAATAAAAGAAAGCATTTGGAGTTGTAATGTTAAAAGAGAAGTATGAAGGCTGTTTATGGTGTTTATATTGGTATTTCTGTCACAGGGCAGGCGTGGTAGTAAGAACATCTTGTAATATTCTGATTCTACTTCTCTAAACTTGTTAGAGAGATCTTTCCTAAAGATTTATAATTCGTCATTACAAAAGCAGTATACAGATAAACCAAAATAAAATAACATCATATTCTCATTACCCAGATGATGATAACTATTAGCTCCTTAGTGTATATCCTTCCAGATGTTCTGTATGGATTTTTTTTTTTACTCAAATGATATCATGTCATAAATATGTATTTTTAGTCTATCTTTTTTCAGGTAACAAGTTTCCAATCACTAAATTTTTGTCTCCTCTAGAACTTAGTTGACGTACAAATTTAAAAAAAAAATGGAACAATCATCAGGACCATGTGTTGCATCTGGCTATCTATATTTTAAATGTTGTTTAATCTAGAACAATCCCTTTTTTGACAACACTGACTTAAAGAGACAAGGCCAGACATCCTGCAGAAAGCCCCATCTTTTGGATTTGTTTGGTTGCTTCCCTGAGGTGTTGTTCCACCTGTTGCTCTATGTCTTGTGTTTCCTGCAATGTGGAAGTTGAAATCCAGATGTGATGGAGCCAGGGTCCACACCTTTGGTAAGAACACATTGCAAGTGATGATGTCTTTGCGTCACCCTGCATTGGTGTGATGACAACCTCATCCCCCCTCACGTGCAGTTTTTTTTGTCTTCTTACCATTAGGAAGTAATCTGTGTGTCACTACATTGTCGTAATGTGAACATTGAATTCCTCATCAACAATCCTGCTGATTTTAACACTCAGTGACAATGCTTGACTGAAATAATTACAGTAGGGATGTGAAATTGTGTTTTCTAAATCTATAATTCCTTTTACATTTATTATTTGGCATTTTCTGTGAAGCAGAGATTTCCTCCATATCATGGGGCTATTAGATTACCTGAAATACCATTTCCTTTAATTGCCAGTTTTTCAAAGTAAAAAACTGTTTAACAGCTGCCTCAGATGAAATGTTGGAAGAATTTATGTTTTTCAAAAAATGCTCTATATGGATTTTCAAATTTATGCTTAAAATAATCTAAACTATACCAGCTGTGCATGTTATAGATGTATAATTTCTTGAGCATTTCCAATGTATCAGGGATTGTGTTAAAGGTTTTATGTAATCTAATTCTTATGACAACACAATGAGGTTTTGGAGAATGTCAACGGGAACCCCAAGTGGTTAAATAACGTGACACAGTCACTCACGTGGGACATGACAGAGCTGTGATTCAAACTCAAATTGCTGTGAGTCCAAAAATCCATGCTTCATTATTTTTATAAATTTTTGCTGCATTTTACTTAAAAGCCAAATTCTATTTGTGATTCTTGCTGTTTGGAATATTTCCCAGTTCATAAACACTAGAAATGGAAATTATGCTTAATAATTCTTATGAGGTCTCTTCCCTCTTCCCTTTTGTTTTTTTAAATATTTTTAACAGTGTGAAGAAAACACAAACCTTCAGGATACTACCCGCTACCTCAAACTTCCCTTTTCCAAGGGCATTTTCCTTGGGAATAATAATCAAGCCATGAAGGCCACAAAGGAGTCTTTTTGGATAACATCGTTTCTCTGCTCCACAAAACTCACACAAAACGGTAACGTATAAATACTGTTTTATGTGAAAGCCCTTATACCTGAGTACTTGTGTGAATTTTGGTAAGCATGTTTAGTAAACACCAAAGTTATATTTAAGAACTTTACACTAAAAAATTATTGATCCTTCTGTTTGTGATTTCCAATAAAATGGAAACAAATTTGACCCAATGCTCTGTTAAATGCATGTAATTTAAGAAAGATTTCAAAATTATGCCAGTGTTGGAAACCAAGTACACAGTTCTCCAAATAAACCATCAAAACCCAGCTGCTTTAAAAAAGAGAGAGAGAGAGAGAAATACCACCACCTTAATCTCTTGTTTTATAGCTCCATAAACAGCACTAATTGCAGGCTTTAGACTAAAGGCTGTTTTTTGTTTAATTAGATGCATATTGCTTTTCTGTTCTAGCATTATTTTTTATGTCAGTGATTGTTAGCAAGTTATGATTAATAAAGTAAGCTCTTCTTCTTGGCAAATTGCTATGAAAACATCATCTGTAATGAAGGAAGTAAATTCAACATTTTTGAGTTCTTCATGGTTGCCGTGTAAGGCTTTTGGCTAGCATCCTGGATGTTGTGTTAATAAGTTAGATTCAGTATATTGAAGAGAATCACTTCATAATAAGGTATTCTGTCTCATAAAAACTTCCTGTGCTCAAACATATATAGTTATTAGTTATTAGTTCTTTCTTAGTTCCTTCTTTTGTGTCAGAGAACAGCATCTGTAGTAGGAAACATATTTCTTCTTCTCCACTATAGCATCAGAAAAGCAGCAAAATGTAGCATTTATAGTATTGACTACTTTTAAAATACCTCTCAATTTCAGCATGAAATGGTGCTCTATTTATATAGGACACCAAGTTATATCAAGTTATACCAAGCTTTTATGTCAAGTTTTATCTATATTCAGTGGTTAATGATTTTACTTAAATAAAACCTCCATTGACATAACTCTAAATGATTATAAAGCATTTACTAAACCTCAGGTATTTTTATGGGGCCAGTCTACCCCCATGGAAGTTATGAAGATAATAAAATCAATCTGTTATTGACTCCCTTAGAATTTTCATTTATCCTGTGTGGATTAGTTGTATGTGTATTATAGAGCTTACAATCACATTTAACTGAATGTCCCCTATAGAATATTTTGGGACTGTATTAGTTATCTGTTACTGCTGTAACAGTTACCACAAACTTACTGGCTTAAAATAAAACAGATTTATTATCGTACAGTTCGGGAGTCAAAAGTCCAAAATGAGTTTCACTGGGCTAAAATCAAGGCATTAGCAGGGTTTCATTCCTTTTGGATGCTCTGGAAAGAATCTTTTCTCTTACCTTTTCTACGGCCCCTTCCTCCATCTTCAAAGCCAGCAGCATAGCATCTTCAAATCTCTCTGACTCTGATCTCCTTATATCTTTTAACGATCCTTGTGATTACTTTGGGCTAGATAATCCAGTGTAATCTCCCTATTTTAAGATCTTTAATTTAATCAGATCTGTAAAATCTTGTTTGCGATGTAAGGTAAATGTATTCACAGGTTCCAAAGGTATGTGGACATCTTTGAGGGCATTATTCTGCCTACCAGACAGATAAACCTCACAGTAGATTCGTTCCCATCAAAATATTTGGCCCTGCATCCTGAATTTGTTTGGTTCTAGGGTTTAAGGTGTTAGAATTATGAGCATAAGATGGAGAAAACCAAATGCTGAAAACTAGAAGTTGCTACCTTTTACAAGCAGAGAATGTTTTTAGGTAAACATGGGTATATAAACTATTCATGAAATCATTATACTACACATCTCACTATCTGGAAGGTGGGATCAGAATTCCATGCGATGCCTGGCTCATTTTTGTAGACTGATGAGTGCTTAATTATCATTTTGTCTTTGATTAACCTTGTCATTGTAAGACTACTCAAAATGAGCCAGGAAATGAATAGCATATTTCAAGAGATGGAAGGAAGAAGGAAGTTAGTTGGTCTTTCTGAAATTTACATGCTAGGCACATCTCTGTGTAGAAGTAATCCAGTTCCAAATTGGAATTAAATTGCTATGTGTTCGTTTTACTTGACTTGGAAAATATACAAATCCTATTTCCACTACAACTAAGCATTTAGTAAGTGATATGGCCTCTAGGAACAGTTTCCTGGAGCAGATTTGCGTTTCAGGATTCCTGAAGTGTGTCTGTCTGCACACTCTGTCTGTTACTCTGCATTGTTCATGGGTAGCGTACCAAGGCCAGAGCACTTCGCTAGATATCTCTGTCAGCTGGATCAAGTAGAGATTTGAAGCTGCTTAGTAGTAGTGGTCATGTCATCCTCCTATTTTACAGCCCTTGATAGAATGGGCACATAAAATACACTTAATAAATGCTTGTTAAATGGAATATAGAAAATTCGTATTTTCAGTAGTAGATCATAGCTTCTAATTTGCAACTAAAATATCTTCCAATGGCTAAAACAGAGACTTGGGAGATGGCAGTTTTGTTTTAACTCTGAGTACTTTGCATACATGACTAATTACATCCAGATGCACATAACTGCTTTAGTCTTCCACGTGCTCCATTATGAGCAGTCTAGGGATTCGTCAGCCTTCTTGCAGGAAAGATGGACAGTCTCATCCTGATCTGATTGTCTGGACCACTGTGATCATTTTCCAGCTGTGCTTGTGTGGGCCCCAGTCCCGGCTCCCCCCTGCTGCCTCTGGTGCTGCCACTTTGGGGCCAGCAGAGCCACTCCGTGCCCCACCCCGCCCCACCCCACTCCTTATATTGAGCAGGGCCCTGAACGCCCCTGCAACTGCTTTGCTTTAAAGGCAGAGGAAGAGAGCAAGGAGAAGTGAGAGCTGGGATGGGGGCGGAGTAGGAGGTGAGAGTGAATGGCAGGGTTGAAAATGCACTGGGGGATTATAAAAGAGAAGATGCCAGGGAGGAGAGGCCTCCTGAAGTTAGATGCAGGAAGCAGGAAGGAGGTGGGAGGGAGGCAGCAAACGGGGAGAGAACAATAGAGCCCTGCCTTGGTCCCAGCGGGCCCACTCTGTGGAAATATCTGATATGCCAAGTATAACCAATCAGTTCTTAAAAGGTTTCAATCATACCCCCAGGATGTCTGAGTTACATATGAATATTAAACATTTTCAGGGATTTTTGGTTATAAAAACATCATAAATCTCTCTTTCAAAGTATTTTAAAAATTCCTTTGTATTTCTCATTCTAAGTCCTCCTCCTCCTCTTATGCCTGTTTCTTGTAGATAAACATTCCTATTTAGCATTTAATTTCTTACTATTAAGTCCTTTGTGAAGTTTTTCTCTTGAATCTGGCTTTGGTGGAGCTCGCTTCTCTTTCCTCTTGGATTCTTCTGCTTTTTTTTTTTCATTTCTGTTCACTGTGTCCTATTTTCTTTCTCATCTTAACTACATCCTTGATTTCTCAGGTTTTTTGTTTCCTTATTGGTTCATCTGTTTCTCAGCAAGTCCCACTCAGATTTCTCCTGAAACAAGTGCTTTGAAGTATATTTCTCACTATTCCACCTGGAAAATTCATCCTGGCTTCTCAATTGGCCAGTTTAGTCTGTCAGCCCCGTGGGCCCTGAGGCCAATGCTAGAGGGTACCACGGCCCTGTCCATGCCCTGCTTGCATGAACCTTGTCAGTTCTCACCACTCTCACTGGCCTCCAGATGCCAAGTCTCCCTGCGAGCTTTGGAGACTAGTGAAGCTTGGACACCATCTTCCAGAGCCTTTCCAACTTCTGCCCAAGAAAGATAAAGGAAGAATTCATTCCTTCCCCAGGTGAAGAGGTTCTCAGAGGACCTGTTGGACTCAAGAATCCACATATCAGTTTAGGAAAGGGAGGAAAATGAAGAGCTTGCCCAGAATCTGGGATGGAAGATGGCCCATGGAGTCCAGGAACTGCCACTCTCAGGTCCCAGAGCTTCCTAGATGATCTGACAATTCACTGGGCTTGTCATCATTGTGTAGGGACTTTTTAGTCTGCCAAGTTTAGATCTCTTTGTCAAGAAGTCCTTTGTGAAGACCTATGGTTGCTGGGTGGGATTGGTTGCTAGGCGGAGTACTGTGTGCTGAGAGTCCAAACATGAATAAAGCAGGTTCTCAGCCCTCCAGAAAAGCTCATCATACCAGGAGGAGGCAGAAAATTATTCAACAAATATTTGTCAACTGCCTACTCTGTTCTTGGTGCTAGAAATTCAATAGTGCCAAGCTCGGCATGGTTTTTTTCCTCTTGGAGTTTACAGTCTAGTTGGGGCGTAGACAAATACACAAACAGTTGTAGTGGTAAGATAAGTGCTACTGTGATGTATGAGCACACAGAAAGGACGGTTAGCTCAGGACTTCGGAACAACTTCTCGGATAAAGCAACATCTAATCTGAGAACTAAAGAATGACTAGGGGTGCATATAAGTCAAGAGCAATGGGAGGGAGGAAATCATTAGAAGGTACTGGAATACATGCCATCCCAGAGAGGACTGGGCATACTCTGTGGGAGCCTACAACTAGAGTGTCCAGGAGGGGTGAGCCACATGGTCAAGAATTCAGCTGTTACCAGTAGAACACTTTCATGTTAGGACTGTTCTCTATTAAGGCAATTAATCTTCCTTTCTGTTTGGAAAGGTGATATGCTTGATCTTTTGAAATGGAGAACCCACCCAGACAAGATCACTGGCTGTCTCTCTAAATTAAAAGAAATCGATGGCTCAGAGATAGTAAAGGTATATACTATTTTGTTACTGTTTTCCTCCCAGAAATTTATAGGACAAAAGAACATTTGGAGGGGAAGGACAAATGGTATTTTATTCATTCATTTACCACTTCTTTAACAGTTTCTGCAGGATACCCTGGATACTTTATTTGGAATTTTAGATGAAAATTCACAAAAATATGGGTCTAAAGTGTTTGATTCTTTGGTAAGTTCAAATTCACTTAATTATATTTTAACAATTTGTCTCTGAATCTTGACTTTCATGAGGCTATTTCAGAAATAGGCACTGACTAGTGTAAGAGTTCATTTTTAAAAGAACACCCCCCAAAATCTTGGTTTGCATTTGGTTTTATGAAGCTCAATTTTCTTTTTTAGGTTCACATAATAAATTTGCTGCAAGATAGCAAATTTCATCATTTTAAACCCGTAATGGACACTTACATTGAGAGCCATTTTGCTGGGGCTCTTGCGTACAGGTAAGGCCCTTTATCTTGTAATTGCTTTAGAAGTGATTCCTTCTGAGCTTTGTCTCGGCAGAGCAGCTGTACGGGAAAATCTAAAAGGGAGTGTAGGAAGAAATGAAGCACAACAACTGAAGTGTCTCTTGAGACAGTCTCTTCTGTCCTCACACTTCCTTATATAGTGGCTAGAACTTATTTTGCTGAATTCTGTTCCTGAGACCTAAAATAACAAAGTTTTTTCTTCTTGTTTCTGTTTCACTTGGTCTAAAATGTCTGGTTACTTCACTTTGGCTGTCAATATCGCCATTTAATCACTGCACTCCTTGACAATTCTCGATGTCTTTAAGAAAGAAATACGAATGGCAAACAACCTTTACCTTCTTACCTGTTGGAAGTCATTCATTCATTCATCTGTTAAGATTTACTGAGGGCCTGCTGCATGCCAGATGCTATACTTTGTGCTGATAACTAAAAACCTCATCCCTGGGCCCAAGCAATTCCCTCATTAGACCCTTTGATAGGAGCTTCCATTTTGACTGCCCCTCCTTTCCCACCAGCTCAGATTGTGCAAGTGAGGCTGAGAGGGAGTGAATAAATGTCACGCTTTAGCTAGTGCCTGCCTCCACACAGTCCAGTTGATAATGGCCGAAGGCAATAGCTTCTCTCCTTCCCAGTCTTTGGCCCTGCTTAAATAACCCTAGGATGTCCCCCAGTGTTCTATGTCTCCGGTCCAATGCTGCCATTGCTGTTCCCCTTCATTTCTACCTTACACCTTAAGCACCTGTGCATGTGCAAGATCATCTGTTCCCAGAGGTGAGTTAAAGGAGTGGGAATCAGAGTAACCCCTTTGCCTCCCATGTATGTGATATATAAAGGATAATAGCTAATCCAATAAGCATTTGATCATGTTAACTTGGGTATTCCTGACCATGGCATGTTAAGAATAAAGGAAGGTGTTTTTGTAAGACTAGACACTTCATCAGCATGATTTTTTGCCAAGGGAAATGCAACAGCAGGAATAGTTTTGAAGTGTTGGCCCACTTGGCCTCACAATTTGAGTCCTAGCACGATGTGGTCACTGCTTGCAACTGAAATTGTCACTGAAGGCTAGAGAACAAGAGTGTAAATTCTAACACTTCAGATTGGCCAAGAAAAGCAGGATCATCACTCTAAAAAGATAAATAAAGCCTGTGGGATCCTCTCAGACTGTGGGTGGTCAGAAACTGACATATTATCTTAAAAATAGTGCTCCCAGCAGCATCTACCTACTGGCACATCCAATTCTCATTCCTTGACCAAGAGAAGAATTGCTGTGTGAACTGTTTCCTAGAAACTAGACCAAAGTTTAAGGTGGCAGAACTGTAATTCTGAGAGTTGTGTGTTGTTATTGTTTGGTTTAATTTTTGTTTCTTTAAACAAACAAAAAAACCCCTTGGCTTCTTTAGAAATTCTCCTTCTAAGGCACAATTTGACAGTAAGCCTTGCTCTTCTCACAGGTCAGAGAATTGGCTTGATAAATCCATGGGGTGTGACTTGGAGTGTGGAGGTGTTGCCCTCACCCCTCCTCAGGCCCCTTTTTTGCCTCCAGCTGAATATTTCACTCAGCTGTTTACATGGCCACTGAGGAAGAAATCCCTATTAGCCATTATCCACGGCTGACCGTGACAGTCATCCTTCCAGGTAGTTGCTTGGCCAGAGTCCTTTTCGCCGATAATGGTGTTTGCCCATTTGGGAGCATTGCCAGGAATAACAGGGCAAGGGAATGTGTCCGGATTGAGTGTTGCTTCTCTCTCGAGCTTCAAAAGGAGCAGTGATGTTGATCTGCAGATTTAGTAAAATTATTATGTCGCAGTTTGACAGGAAAATATGAGAACTGATGGTGAAAGAAGCCACTTTATGATACAAGTAAGTGTTGGATTTGTTGGCATTTAATTGAGATTTAAACCAGTTCTACACTCTGCACATTTCTCCCTGGTTTTTTTTAGAGATCTCATCAAAGTGCTCAAATGGTATGTGGACAGGATCACAGAAGCAGAGCGGCAAGAGCATATCCAGGAGGTGCTGAAGGTGATGACATGCTGTTGATAACACACAGCGCAGTCTGACAAAGCTGTTGCATGCCGATGCTTAAGCTAATTGGTTTCCTCTACACAGACAGTAATTGGTGATGATACATTACTGACATTCCAATTCAAGGATTTTAATCAGTTTATGGCTGCTCCAGAGCTGATGAAATTTGAAAGGGACTTTGCCAGGCTCGTCTACTGGAACCTGGTTGGGATTGCATCCTTGCTCCTCCGGACTCCAGAACACTTGAAGTAGAATCTAGGATTAGCAGGAAAGAGGGAGGGTTTATGAGAGGAGACTACAGATGGGCAGTTAAGTTTAAGTTCCTGATTATTACCTCTGCCAACCTGATGGAGACCGTCTGAGAACCATTTATGTCAAATTTTAAGAGCAAATGGGGTGGCTTAACAGGAATCATAACAAGGAAACCTGAGGTGTTACTGGGTCTCTTGGTTTAACACTGCCCACATCTCTGGGCTCTATATGCTCAGTTGTCTATGGAGGTGCTAATGCCTTACTTGCAAACCTGTTCAAAAATAATACAAATTATCAAAGGGATTTCCCAGTAACAGCCCTGGTAGGCTTCGGATTCCTATTGTTAAGTACCATCCTATTTGGTGTCAGTAGATAGGAATAGATAATGTATGTATTCTATAAAACAGCATTTTGTTAACTATAAATTTATCGTTTTTGTCTGATTGAAGGTAAAATGCTAAGTGGCAAGACTACCTACCAAAGCAAAATTATTTTTGGAAAAACAGTTATCTCTTTCTTAACTAAATTAAAAAAAAAATCTGAAAATCAAAAACATTTAATGTTCATAATGCTCCAGAAGTAGAAAGTATTTTTCAATTTTCTATACATCTCTCTCATTAGGCATCAGAGAAAAATGGCTCTTCCCCCTACAAGTAAATACTGTTCAAAAATCTCACAGGGCCTTAATGTTTAAATCAATAATTTAAAAGTCTAATGCTATACAATGGTTTTTATGCTGCATTGTTGTTAAATAAGTACTCTTGGTCTCCTTTGAAAGTAACTTTCAAATTTTCTTTTTAAGGCACAGGAATACATTTTTAAGTATATAGTTCAATCTCGAAGGCTGTTTTCCCTTGCCACGGGTGGTCAGAACGAGGAAGAATTCCGCTGCTGCATCCAGGAGCTCCTTATGTCAGTCCGTTTCTTCCTTTCACAAGAGAGCAAAGGGTCTAGAGCGCTCTCTCAGTCACAGGTAATTTTTTTTCACCTCTGCTGAGCAGAAGAGAAATATGAGTGCCGTTTATTTATTTTTACACAGCAGCATAATTGAATGTTTCCTACATCAGAAATCCCTAGCTCCAGCTTATATTTGTAGCTTAACCAACTTTACGAGTAGAATTTTAAAAATCCCCCGGCTTCTGAGCACCAGCCAAGCAGAAGTGGATTGCGTTTCCTCGTACTCTCCTCTCTGCATGGGGAGTTGGTTGGTTTGTATCAGCCTGGTTTCCAGTTACCAGAATGCATACTGCTGATCCCACATGCTGTCACCATCGGCCTTGGGGAAGGAATTTCTCTAGAGCCTGTCTCTTACAGTTCTTTTCCCCAAGCCTTTCATTGCATTTTTTTTTTCTTTTTTTGAGACAGAACCTTGTTCTGTTGCCCTGGTTAGGGTGCAAGGGCATCATCGTAGCTCACTGCAACCTCAAACTCCTGAGTTCAAGTCATCCTCCTGCCTCAGCCTTCCACGTAGTTAGGACTACAGGCGTGCACCACCATGCCCAGCTAATTTTTGTGTTTTTAGTAGAGACGGAGTCTCGCTCTTGCTCAGGCTGGTCTCAAACTCCTGACCTCAAGCTATCTTTTCACCTCGACCTCCCAGAGTGCTAGGATTAAAGGCATGAGCCAGTGCGCCCTGCCATCTGTCAACTTGAGAATCATTGTATTGGACTCAGCTAAACTGCATGTTGTTTTGTTTTATTTAACTTGACCCTAATTATCCAGGGACTGATCTTGTAAGATCAGTGCTGAGCTGCTGCTGCCAAATTCTATTACCGGGAGTAGCCCCACATAATTTTAAGATCAGGATCCATCTACTTTCCAAATAGCATGGCTTTGAACATGTTTCATGAGATAATTCTGAATGTCTTTCTCTCCACTTTCTTAATTCTTTTTTGTATACTTTTAATTCTAATGACTTGGTTAAAAAAATCTATTAGAAGGAGAAGCAGCCTCTTACCATACCCTGGAGACTAGAGATCTATAATTATTGAAAACTAGAACATAAAATGGGAGATTAGAAGACAAAACTAGATCTTTAGCATTGTTGTTATAATTCGGTGCCATGCGACATTCAGAAGGCATAATACGTAATGGCAAAACACCAGAAATGCACCGACACCCCAACAATAGTGCTGTACTTTTTCTGCTTGTTTAGGGGGCTGTTCTTGTGACTCTCTTCACTGCAGAGGTAGGCTCATCTTCCTTCTGGACAAGGATACAATTCAGGCTTTTTAAATGTCATTTTTGGCCTCTAGTCAACCGTAAAGTCACTGCACTTTAGAAATTTGCCAGAGACCTCAATATCAAATTGCCCACTAGCCAAACCTTGCTTACAGCAGTTGATATTTGAAAAGGATAATCAGCCTAACCATGTATTCCATTAGATCCAAGTTCACGGAAGTTTACTATTTCTACAAAAGGGGTTCACAATTTGAGTTTCATCCTGAGATTTTTATTTTTAACCTATATCAGTTACAGGGACAGAACTTTCCTAATTCACCCCTGAAAAATATTTTCTTACGCACAAGAGTAACCTGTTTCTCACTTCATAGGGATTCAAGAATTTTCCCCCTTTAAATTTAGAGAACTATTTCTTTACCTTAGTTGTATTTCCACTGAATCCTAGCTGTTCCCCAACTGGACTTGGCCACCACCGTGGTCCAGCAGGGTGGGGCACTGCAACTTCTGTCTCTTCAACCTACTGACTTCCACTGTTCTCGTTCTCTAGCTTCTGTTCTATAGTCAAGTTTGAGAAACATCTTTAGCACCTTCAAAGAATCATACTTGATTTTTTTTTTTTGCCCCTAGCTTTTAATCAAGAGATGATGTATAAAATGTGTACATAAAGTTTCCGAATATCTTTGCAAACTGTACTGAAGTCATTCTCTATTATTTTGTGCAGTATCCCCTACTTATAAATTTTGATGTAGTATTTTTAGTTTAATGCTGAGAAAAATTTATATAAAATGATGAAGTGGTTGATTTTCTTTATTAAGAAATGAGAGCTTTGGTCCTCTATATTTTGAGAGGAAGAAGAATGCTACCCACCTCTTCCCATCTCAGGTTCCCTTTTGATCCTTTATCTCTCTTCAGAGAAGCTGAGAGTCACTAATTCGATTGATCCAGTGTTTTAGCTTTCTGTTGGTGCAAAACAAATGACCTTAAGCTTAATGGCTTTAAATAACACTCAGTTGTTAGCTAGCAGTTCTATAGATCAGAGGCCCAGGTAGGCTTGGTTGGGTTTTTTCCTTGGGATCTCCTAAAGCCAAAATCAAAATGTCGGCCTTGATGGCTTATCTGGAGGGAGGCTCTGGAGAAAAACTTGCTTTCAAGATCTTTTATGCTAATTGGCAGAAATACATGTCTTTGCATTTATAAGATTAAGGTTCCCGTTTCCTTGGTGGCTGTCAGCCAGGATGGGGTTGGGGGTAGGGGGTGGAGGGATGTACTTTTATCTTCTAGAGGCCACTTGCATTTCTTAGTATTTGGCTATTTCATCTTCAAAGCCAGCAACAGTAGGTCAAATCCTTCTCATCCTTTGAATCTCTGTGACTTCTTCTCCTGCTACCAGCCAAGGAAAATTCTGTTTTAAGGACTCATGTGTTTAGGTGAGGCCCACTTGGATAATCTCCATATTTTAAGGTAATCACAGAAACAACACCAGGAGACAAAGATCATGGGAATCATCTTAGAATTCTGCCTACCACATCCAGAGCCAGGGATATTGGTCTGAGTTTTATTGTTAGGCTGCCTTACAGATAGAAACCCAGTTTCCTTGCTCTGTTTTGCTTTGTTTCCATTGGGCTACAACTCAGGACAAATCCTGTCTCCTGGAGGCAGAGCAGCCATCCTAGCCGTCCTTCAGTTTTGAATCAATGGCTGGCTATCCATCCTGGTTGCTAATGATGCTGTCCTTGGTAGCCCTGTCCTGGGAGGACTAAGGGCTAACTCAGCTGGTGTAGCAGTAGCTCTTGGTTTTCCATTCCATGGACAGACCCACACCCCAGGGTCCCCAGGAGAAGAAAAGGAATGACAGGAGTAGAGGCCCAACACCCTGCTGCAAAGTCCTAATAATTACCTTTCCTTATTTGTCTTGGCTACCAGGAAGGTCAAAACTAAATTGTATCCTTATTTCTACTTGCAGTAAAAACACTTAGCTTGCCCTGGTACAACTGTCTTTCTGCCCTCATCACAAGGTCCTTGTTCTTTTATCCTTTTTAATAATGCTATTCAATATGTATCTTACACTGAAGGCACATTCACATGGTTTTTTAAAGTCAAGAGGTATAGATAAAGAAATAATGGATAAATTTAGGGGTACCTGAGGAAAATCAACTTAGTTGACTTCAGTAATCAGAAAGTTGGGCTCATTTTATTTTATTTCTTTTTAATTTAACTTAGATCTGTATGACTCAGCTCTTTGCAGAGTGAAATGAAGGTTACATAAATATAGTCTTTAACAGAGAATATGAAGTTATTAATTTTAAATATATTCAAGTAAATCCATAATCTTTAAGAGTCAAAGGGCATAGCTGTTGATTACAGCCCCTTAAGCATTTTAATGACGCTGGCATCAAATGCAAATCTTGACTCTTTTTGATAATTTTGCTGCTGCTATTTAAATAAATACTAAAATCCTTGAATTTGAATTTGATTCTGTGTTTGAATCATCAGCATGTGTAGATGCAACCTACTTTCCAATGGTGTCTAATCTCATCGGTAAGCCAGCCAGCACTTAGATCTTAGCGTATTGAAAACAAGTGCCTCCTTCTCCCACCAGGTACAGTTGAGGCTAAGTCAAAGTTTCCTTCCAGTGCCCTCCTTCTGTGGAATTTCAAAAGGCTGCGTTTATTTGTTTGTTTTGATGTACAATCCTAGCTCAATTTTTTAAGTGTTTTTAAGCCCCTTAGGATTTGATGTTAGCATCTTTTTTTCTCCATAAAAAATGATTATCAGGTCTTTTTATTTACGTAAAAAATATTGTTCTTAGTCTGTGCACACAGTCCTTGGTTTAAAATAGATCTTGAAGCAACCCAGGGGGTTGTCTAATGATCTTTTCATTTTATGAGTGATGAAACTAAAGCCTAAATGATGAAACTAAAGGGTGCTAAAATAACTCTCCAAGGTCATAGAGTTGATTAGAAGCAAAGCTAGTGCTATATATGACCTAGATCGTCCGATGCCCCATCCTGTGTTTTTTCTTAAATCATAAATTGAGTGCTTTAGGGAATGAGTGAGTTTGTTTTTTTAAAGATAAACAAGATTTAAATGAGCATTTCAGAAGGCTCCTTCAATGGGTAATGTAATATAAATGACAACAATCCAGGTCTGGGTTGAGCATTCTTTCTGTTGAATCATGATGCATTTTGCTGATTCTGTGGGGTTTTTGCCAGTCCTCTTGTTAATGTCAGTGATTTTCCAGAATTTCCCAGCTTTTATTATGTTGTTCCTTTGTACCTTTAAAAAACTGTCCTATTCTACCGCTCTTTATTTTTTTTTTAATTTTGTCCTTTTAGCTTTAGGTAACAGAAACATTTTACATTCATTTTCATACCATTCAGAAATACTTGTCACAGTCCTTAAACTCACTGACGTTGTACCGCTCATTGGTCATGGCATATGTGGAAATTGATTTAAATTTCTCCTTCTTTTTAAGGCCGTGTTTCTGAGTTCTTTCCCAGCTGTGTACTCAGAACTGTTGAAGCTCTTTGATGTCCGGGAAGTGGCCAACTTGGTACAGGACACTCTGGGCAGCCTGCCGACCATCATGCACGTGGACGACTCCCTGCAGGCCATCAAACTGCAGTGCATCGGCAAAACTGTGGAAAGCCAGCTTTATACCAACCCAGGTAGGGCAGCGAGTCTCTTGGATGAAATAGTGTCTCTAGAAAGCCATCATTTACCTCTTGTAGTCATTAGTCAGCAGAAGCAATTGAAAACAAAAAATTAAAAAGGATATTCTCAAAAGCATTGTTTATTTGGACGGTAAATTTACTAAGTAGTCAAATATACAAATATGGCTGTTAAAACTTTATTTCTAGAAAGAGTAAAAACTAATGATTAGCTTTTTGATTCTAATCACAGCTAGTTGTAGTGTAGAGCGTGCTTTTTTTTCCTTATTCTAGATCTCTTTCTTTTTAATGTTCGATAAAACTCAACATTTCCCTTCATAGATTCTTCCTGGTACTTAAAGGATCCTTTTTTGTTTGTCTCTTTTATGTTTAGAAGTTTTCCATCGATTTGTGTTCTGAAAGTGTATGAAAGTTTTGGTGTACTGTAATTTTTTATTTCGTCCCAACAGCAAGTGATCAGTTACTTAAATTGATTTTGTCATAGTATCTGTTATTAAATTCCATTGCCTCTTGTTATCTTCTGTTTTTTTCTGAAGAAAGTAATAGACTCAGTAGCAGCCTCATTTTAAGGTTTATTTGATAAGTTTCCATAAGCCTCTCTAAGCAAAAAACTTATTAAAATATACTCTATTAAGAATTGTTTTTCCATATGAATGCATATGTGTGTATATAATTTCCTTTGCAATTAGGTTTCAAATACAGTAAACAATTTTTTTACATTATTTTATTGTAAGCATTTTAAACACACAGATGAGAACAGAGCATAGTGTGGGTAAATGATTAACAAATCTTAACATGATCATGTATTTTATTAAGAAATTCATCCTAGGTATACTCAAGGTTCCCCCTCCTGTGCATATTCTCATGTCCTTCATAGAAATTTCTACTGTCAGAGATTATAGATTGTTTCATAGTTACGAAAATATATGATTTTTATCTTTCAAATTTTTTCATCTTTTTGTCTTTAAGTGATAACATTACATTGTATGTCATTCTGTAGAGTGCTTTTTTGATTAATATTATACTTTTATATTTTTTCATGCTAGTAGATATAGCTCTAGTTCATTCTTGTTTTACTTTTATGTAATATTCCACTGAAGAAACATATCATAATTTATTTCTTCTCCTATTGACAGACTTTTGGTATGTTTCTGGGTTTTTTTTTTCTTTTTTAAATATATAATGCTTTAATCAGTATCAAGGAAAATTCAACCTTCTGATTTCTCCCCATAAAAGCATGATCTCATCCTAGAGAAAAGATATTTCTTGTGGTGGTTTTCCCTAGTGGTTCTATTACAGTGACTGGGGACTCCCTCCAGGGTTGGAAACAGGCAGTGTAGATGGGAGGGAAGTCCTGACCAGAGACCCCAGTTTAACTCAAGCACCAACTCTGCTTTCACCAAACTAAGAAAAGTCCATTCCTGTCTCAGAGAAATTTAGTGATTTCTGCCATATTTCTCCCCCACTGGCCAGATAATTCTTTGTTAGGTTAAAGTCTTACACCAAAAGAGCAACACAGGTAACCAAAATTGTTTTCAAATGGCAGAAAATTGTTTTGGAGAATAGTGTTCATTGTATGCCTCTCAGAGATGTGCTGTCTGTGGCCCCAGTTCTGTGTTGGTCCCTGACGCTCCACAGGCAGTAGAAATCAGGACTAGAGAGATTAGAAAGAGAAGAAGCTGCTGCAATCCAGGTGCAAGAATACTGGGTCTTTGGTAGTTGATGAGAATAGTTATTAGGGTAAGGGGTGGAAGGACTCATGAGACCCAGGAAATGTAGACCCTGCAGGGTCTGTGCCAGCACCCTGGAAGAGCAGCTTGGGGCCAGTATTGGGAAGCCGGTGAATGTGACATGATGGCACGGAGGAGAAACAGGAGGAGAAACCCTGCCTGCCCGTATTGTGTGGGACGCTCACCGTGGAGGATGGTCACGGAGAAGCAGGATCAGCTCACGATCGACGGAATACTTAGAAGCACACGCAGATGTTCATAAGAGGAAAGGTTTCTGTCACTGCCCAGGCAGGATGCTGTTGGCCTGGTGTTTACTGACTCATCATGGAAGAAAACAGAGACTGTCGTGCATAAATGGCCTGTCTTCATGGAGACAAATGGAAAGTGTCCCTGAGAGCTTTCCAAGGCTCAAAGTACCCTCTGTTTCAATCACATAGGATGACACGATAGTGATAGGGAAATCTGTACGGTATTTCTAGTGACTTTGAAGTTGTAAGTCAGAAACTGTGGATTTAGGGGATTGACGGGCATATCTGTGCTGTCCGGTTGAAGGAGGGAAATGTTGGAAGGAAAATAAGATGCGAAGTACAAATGGCAGGCTCCCAGACAGCGTCAAAGGAGAGGATGTGATATCTTATCTTGGGTTGTGGTTAAGGGGGCGTGTGACCCCCACAAGGGCATGGTACTTCTCGAAAAATAGGCAGATTCTAACTGGAGGGGGAAGAAGAAGAGGGATGATATGAAACTGTGTAATTAAAGAACAACGGTAAGAAGTCTCAGTAGAGTCCACTCAGAATAACAGGTAAAGGGTTTGAACACTTTTGACCTCTCCTTAGAAAACAAAATAAACAAAAAAATCCCATAGTTCTTACAGTGGACAAAGATTTTTTTTAAGGGATTTTGGATTTGGATGCCCCAGTTTCTATCATATTTCCCCAGAAGTAACTATATGCAGATGACAAGGAATGGGGGAAAAAAAATTACTGTAAACATAAATAAATAACATCACCAAAATATGGTGAAATAAGACTCATGTTTTAGATATAGTTATGATGTAGTCATTTCCCATTGTTGCTGTAACAGTAACTACAAACTTAGCGCCTTAAAACCTCGTAAACTTCTTGTCGTCGTACAGTTCTGTAGAACAGAAGTCCAAAATGCTTCTCACTGGGCCAAAATAAAGCTGTTACCAGAGCTGCATTCCTTTTTGGAAGGTCTAGGCAACAATTTCTTTTCTAGCTTTTTACAGCTTTTAGAGGCCCCCTCATCTCTTGTCTTTTGGCCCCTCCTCCTCCTTCAAAGCCAGCATTGCAACATCTTCAAATCTCTCTCTGACTCTCATTCCTTTGCC
Organism: Lepilemur ruficaudatus; assembly: GCA_963574885.1. Classification (NCBI taxonomy): domain Eukaryota; kingdom Metazoa; phylum Chordata; class Mammalia; order Primates; family Lepilemuridae; genus Lepilemur; species Lepilemur ruficaudatus. Next base: position 73,680 of record CAUYRT010042318.1, read on the forward strand.
TCTTTCACTTACAAGGACCCCTGTGTTTACATTGTGCCCACCTGCATAATCCAGGAAAACCTCCCATTTCAAGATCCTTAATCATATCTGCAAAATCTCTTTTGCCATAATATAGTCAGAGGTTCCGGGAATTGGGGCATGGATATCTTTGTGGGGGACCATTATTCCACCTGTCACATACAGATAAAAGAAACAGATTCAAAAGCAGTGTGATGGCTTAGCACCATATAAGAAGGTGAAAAACACTCAGAAATCTGAGATTTTTATTTATTGGAAATAAACTGAAACACAGAAGTGCTACAGGTGTAGGTACCCTGACCAGTTGGAAGTTACAGATGACATTTTCCTGATTAAAATTATAGATATGAAGTGGAAATAAGATAAAGTAGAGATCAGGGCATTATGATGCATCAGTCAGATACATATTCAGCTAAAAGACAAAGCACTTAATTCTTAACCTGCCTGAATGACAGTTCCTTTTCTCTGAACATAGAATGTGGCAAAGGCAATAGCTATGCTGAGTTTATTTCTGATCAGCAAAGAATCTAAGTAGATTAATAGTCAATGTTTAAATCATCTGGGGTCCAGGCAGACCTAGTTAAAACATTAAAAATTGACAGCTCATTTTTTCCTTCCTCCCCCAAATTTTATTCTTCCTATTTCCTGAAGGCCAGGAATAGAAGGGTCTAGATAATTTTGGAGATAACACCTTTGGTGATGGCAAAGAAAAAAAAAAGTGGATTTGATGCATGGAGGTTGGGGAGAAAGGAGGAAGAGAAGAGGTTGGCAGCAGAGAGGGGTAGTTTAGGGGTGGTGATGAGAGGTCAGAGAGGGAGTCTCCCAGACTGAAAGGTCAGATCCTGCTAGAGCTGTGGGGTATGCAATTGCTTACATTTTCCCCCATTGCTTAGCAATTGGTGATTTGCTTAGCAGAGGTCTGCAGTCATTGCTGAGGTATTTTGTTACTAAGAAAAAGTCATATATGTTTCTACATGGGAATAATCGAGCAGCTTATCAGGCAAAACCGAGCACAGATAATAGAGGTAAGTGTAAAGCCCTACATGGGCTGAGCATGTACGGTTGGTGAGAACTTGCTTTTGCCTACAAACTGAAAAATCCAATATTTTAGGGTAGAGATTTCTTAAGAAAGCAATCAAATGTAACTTTTTTTCTTTTGGGCAAAAACTATCCAGTCCCCATTAACAATTTTGTGGATTTCACACAAGGCTGCAATAAAAAATAAAGTGAAAGAGGTAAGAAGGTAGACTATTACGTTATTTTAAAAATATAATCTAGGAATTAATGCTCCCCCTGCTCATATTTTAGGTCATAATATAAATAAAAGATATTTAATAGGTTTATCTTTTCATTTGATAACTTCAAGAATAAAATCTTACTACAGTTGATGGGTGCCTAGTAGCTTTATTTCTTAGAACCATAGTTAAAGTACAGTTTAATTTTGACTTTTATTGCATTGGAAGTGATTCAATTTCTTTCACAGGCCAGGCATAGTGGCTTATACCTGTAAACCCAGCACTTTGGGAGGCCAAGGCAGGAGGATTGCTTGAGGCCAGGAGTTTGAGACTAGCCTGGGCAACATAGCAAGATCCTGTCTCTACAAAAAAAAAAATTATAAATAGGATAAATCAATTTCACACTTTAATTCTTTTTTTTTTTAATTTCACACTTTAAATCCGTTTGTTTAGAACTTTCTGCTAAGCCAGGGCTTGCCAAGTGGTCAAGAGGCCTTATAAGGACTAGAGTTGCATGAAAAAGGGCTTCTCTTTTCTCTAGAAGCAGAGCAATAGGCCAGGACCACTAGAAAAAGTATGCAGTACTTAGATTATCTTAAAGTAGATTTTGTGTTGATTATCTAATATAAAATACATATTTTTAAAAACCTCAAGAAAGTCTTTGGTTAAAAATCATTAGTGTTCCGCCCCTTCAGTGTAGGTTCCCCACCTGTCTTCCTCCCCCTTACCTGTGTCCTCCTGCCTTCCCCAGGCTTTTCCAAAGGGAAACAGCTCAGGGCTGAACCCCTCTGCAGCTGTTCTCCACCATCGGGGAGCTTCACAGGGGTTTAGTTTCTGTCCTCAGATTTTACAAAAGATTTGGCTACATACTGATTTGGGGTTTTGTGTTTTTAAAGGTATATAGCAGCTATAACCATGTTTAAGTGCAAGTTTTTAATGAAGTCCTCAGAAAGATGTTTCTTTGGAAAATCGTTTCTACATCTTTCCCTAAATGGGACAAAGATTAAAAATTAAGAGTTTTACGTAACACCTCACCCCTGAACATAGAAATAAAGATGAAAAACATGTCTTGCTGAAGTCATAGTGGACCTAGGTTTTAACTGTGTTTTTTTGAAAATAACTGTAAACTCGCACATTTTGGGCTACTCAGGACTCAATTTCAACTTTGATCTCTTACCGCGCTTCTCAACTTTTCCATGCTGATTGGCAGCAGCAAGCACATTAGGGGAAAAAGGGCGTAACCTGTGTCTTTTCGTTTCTCATATGCCACTCATCCACATTTGCACAGGTCTGCGGGGAGGGAGGAGGAGGAGGCAGATGGGTACCACAGGCAGCTGCTGTGGTCTGCATGGGGGTGGGAATCGCTGCCTTTTAGCACGCAGGGCAGGCTCCAGCAGGTGGAGTCACTATAAACTGAACTGTGATGAGGCGCCCCTGCTCTCTTTCCATTTAAGTTCTGTTAAAATCTGAAGCCAGAAATGCCAGACTCTCTTTCAGTTGCCTCTGCTTATCCAGCAGAACTCATGATGAAGCTCATTCACTCATTCAACAGATATTTATTATAGACAGACCCCCACATATTATAGTAGAAATATGTTAGAAATATTATAGCAAATTAAACAGATACAGGCTCTGCCTTCTGTCTGCGTATTGTCTAGCTCAAAGGCAGACATTGAACAAGTAATTATGATAAAATGTGGCAGCAGTTGTGATGGGGAAGTTTATGGGGTGCCACGTAGCAGGGAGATCTGAGCAGATATTGGGGTGCACTCCACCTACTTAGCCTCGGTTATCACTGTCCTTGTGCTGACACAACTCTCACATCTGTATTTCTAGGCCAGGTCTCTCCTGGCTCCACACCTAAGTATCCAGCTGTCCTCTCAACATCTCTACGTGGCTGTCTCACAGGCTTCTTAAAGTCAGCATATCTCAACTCGTCTCTCTCAGCTTACTCCTCTTAGTACGTGGTGACAACATCCACCCGGAAACCACGGGCTGGTTCCTTCTCCCTTTCGCCTTCTCCGCCCATCACCAAGACCCCTCATGTGCCTCCATAGCATCTTCCACACCTGGCCCTTCTCCCCACACCCCCGCCACCTCTCCAGTCCTGCTGCACCTGGTCTGAGCTGCTTCAGTCCTTTCTACACTTGTTTCCCACATCTCCTTTGCCTTATGCATCCAGGTAGCCAAAGTTACCTTTAGAAACACATGAGATGACGTCACTCCCAGCTTCTATTCACATTCGGTTCTATTCTGTTTGGGGACATGCTCCAGAGAAGATTTTCCAGGGCCTGTGATGTGGCCCTGCCCACCTGCCTCATCCCGTCTCCTTAGTACTTCTCTGTCTCTGGAACCATGTTCTCCAGCTCCTCCTGAACCCAGTGAACCCATCCTTCGTGGTTCAGCCTCTCTCATTTTGTCAAGAAATCTCCTTTCTGCCCCACCCACCCACCCCATTATCACTCTCAGAGTACACTGTGTTTTGCTCTTTGGATCACCCAATGCAACTACGACTAGATAAAGAATTGGGTGTTTATTTGTTTAATGTCTGTCTACCTCCCTCACCCAAGAAAGGAAAGCCCCAGAGGGCAGGGACTTTATTTACCTTGATCACGATCATATCTCCAGCTTCCATAGCAGTGCCTGGTGCACAGCAGGTGCTTGCTAGATGTTTTGGGAAGACTGTGTACCGACTGAGTCACAGGCTGGGGATCAGGATATAGCAGCAAGAATGAATAAATAATGTGTATTTTTTAAAAAATGAAAATCATATTGGAAAAGGAGTTATTGAGCTAAGGATGAGGATGAGTGTGACAACAGAACGGGACAGGGGATAGAGTAGGAGTCCCAGTCCAGGAGAGGGCACAGCTGACAAAAGTAAGAATTGCACAGAACATCCATCCGTCTTTAGGAAGGATGCCCGAGGTGGATTAGTCCAGGGTAGGATTGAAGCCAGGGGGTGAGATCAGTAAGCCACACGCCCAGATCATCCTTAGCCTTCCACTGTTGTTTTCCTTTAGATCCTGATGTGTGCATGAGAATGCGGCTCCCTGAATCTGCAGTCCTTTCCTCTCTGAGTGCTTGTCATCTGTATTCCAGTGTCTAAAGGCTTGTTCGCAGGTTTTGTGGCTGTCTGTGACCTTGGCAGTTCAATCCCTCGTGGCTCTGATCACAGCGGTGCGACCCAGCTCTGTTGTCAGGCTTTCTGCAGTCAGCAGCTCTGCTACGTGCAAAGCTGTGCCGCAGCATGTCCTCCTGCCTCCCTGTCAACAGTCTCCCCTCCAGAGGCTGCCAGGCAGCAGCTGCTTTCGCGTCCCACTCACGTCCAGCCCATGCTGGAGCCCAATGTGTGGAAGGTGACTGGCGACCTTTGTGTGCCACCATGGGACTCACAGACTCCCCTCCTTTGTGGACAGATGCTGACTTCAAGGATCCTTGTCCAAAGCTTGTGATAGAGGAGGCGAAGGTGTGCCTTTCCTCAAAATTAACCTAAAGGAGGAAATCTACCAGCATTTCTTAGCTGCCCTTCCTCCTTCTAGTCCCATGCCCGTTGGGAATTACTAATGGGAGCTGGCTATATCCACTCATGTGCACAGACAAAGGAAAAAGTCATTGGGAGTCATTCCTTTATACACTCAAGGAGACGCACAACCCAGTGAGCTTTATCTGAGATACGCAATATGAATGTACGGACACGTTCAAGGGCAGAATCTACGGGGCACACTCTATTGTTAAGTGTATGGGAAGTTAGTGTGTGTTCATCTGAGGGGGAGGGCGGATATCGTTTTGTTTTTCCTTTTATAGGAGTGCTTGCTTGATGGGTCCAGGTGTTTTCTTTTAAAGGTAATAATCAGCATTTCAACCAGTCAGCTTGTTTGGCATTTACCCACCAATTCCATCACTTGCACTGGCTGACATTGCCCTAGTAATGGAGAAAAAGCAAATCTGCAGGCCAGATAGTCACATATTTCTTTTTATACATGCCACACAGGAATTATTTGTCTACCTTACTTACTTTTTTTGCACTAGATATTTTCTTAACAGTTGGTTGCAAATTGAAATTTTAGAAATCAAATCCCCCTAGCTGCAGGAGCATATCAGATAAGCTTTATCTTCCTTTCTAATTAAACATTACTAAGCAGTGACTCCTGGCACTTAAGTTTTCAGAGTTCTTTTCCTGGTTTTTTTTTGTCAAGTAATTGATTTGTAAATAAGTATTTCAGTTCCCTGGTGAGGTTTACTGTTTAAAGAAGGCCTGCAATGGATTATTTCACAAGCTGGAATTTTAATATTCTGTATTTGTTTGCTTAAAGCATAGAATCCCTTATTTGCCTTATTTTGTTTGTTTTGATGGTAAACCTAAGGCCAGACCTCCTGGTGTTGGTAGCCCAGTGGCAGGCATCAAAGGAAACATTAGACTCCAAACCTAACTCCTAAAAGAAATCAAAAAGACAATAAAAAAAAAAAAAATCAGGAATACAGTAATAAAGGCACTTTCCCAGTTGTGGATGCTTTGTTTGCATTCCTTATGATTTTTATTAGGATACAGAATCACTTTTACTGATAGATGTAGGAAGAAGCTGCAAGAGGAAGAAAGGAGAATAATCAACACTTAATAGAGCACTCGCTGTGTTCCAGGTGGTGCCAGCTCATACGGTTCTTAAAACAGTCCCAGGAGGAGGTGCTGTTGCTGTCCCCATTTTACAGATGACAAGACACGGGCTAGAATATGATAGAACTGGAATTCTAATTTATGCAGTCTGATCCTTGAGTCCACATATAGAAAGAAGGCATCACATAGGGACCTTGAACAGAGTCAGTGGTGCAAGTGAAGTAGAATTCTTAATTTTGATGAAGTGTAATTTATCACTTATCTTCTTTGATAGTTTGTGCTTTTTGTTTAAGAAATCTCTATCTAACTCAGGGTTACTAGAATTTTCTCCTATGTTTTCTTCCAGAACTTTTATACTTTTAGCCTTTGCATTTAGGTCTATGATCCATCCCAAGTTAATTTTTGCATTTAGTGTGAAGTAAGGGCAGTGGTTCATTTGTTTTTTTACATATGGGTATCCAATTGTTCTAGCAACATTTGTTGAAAAAATTATCATTTGTCTATTGAATTTCCTTGGAACTTGTTAAAAAATTATTCAATGACACACGTTGAAGATGGGAAGGCAGACTTTAGTCAAGGTGAGGGCTGTGGTGATAGGTGTAGGGACCACTGCAATGGGATTTTGCAATGGGTGAGAAAGATTGGGTTAAACTCCAAATACAGCATGGGCAAGTGGGAATTTATGGCCAAGAAACAGGGTGGGGGCAGTTGGAGAGGAAACATCAGGGGTAAGGGAGACTCAGGTTAAACTGACCTAACAGGATTCCTGCTGAAGGCAGGCCAAGGTGTTCAGACATCACCTGGGGGATGGTGGAGGCTGAGGAACCCAATCAGATATCAACGGTGATCAAACATTGACTTTATATATTGTTAGAATTAATTTGCTAAAGTTTTGAAAAGGGTCTTTGTATCTATGGCTAGTAAAGGAATTTTTAAAAAAGGTATAATCTCCCAGGTTTAAGAATGGAAGAAAAGATGCAACATAAGGGATAGCAGCAGTTTTTACAAAGATGAGTGGCAGTTGACTCGGTGGACAAGAGAAGGCTGAGACATGGGAATGGTGGATGTGGTATTAGAGTTCAGCCAAGGGGCAGGCTAGTTTATACTATAGAACCTCAGGCAGGTGCCAGAAGGGACCTGGAATTGAAAATATGAGGCATCTCTGAAGATTAAGGGTGCTATGCATATGAAAATTGGTTTAGAAATCTTTATAAGGAATGGTTAGCACCCTGCCCTGTGCCAGTCCCCTCCTTTATTTTGTCAAAACTTTGCAAGTTTACTCTCTAGAGAAAGTGAATGAGATATGGCACAGATTCATGCATATTGGACACAGCTAAATTTGGGGATGAGGCTTCATTCTGTAAATAAGACATTATAATTAAACAAAGAGACCCTTGGTGGCCACTTCCTTTCTTGATTTTAAATCACTTAAAGATGGGTTCATGATACCTAGAGAGGAGAGTGGCATATTCCTCACTAGAGAAACTGACCAGCCCAAGAGAAAACATCTCAGATACTGAACTATGGGAGAGTCCTTGATGGAACATCTGGGTGCCTCCGTCCTGCAGTGATGCACATCTTAGACACTGAACTATGGGGGTTCCCTAGTAGAACATCTGGGTATCGCTCATCCTGCAGTGATACTTCCGTAATCTGTGAGCTTGCCTAGGCATACAGAGGTTTTGTTATTTTTTTTCCCAGTTAGTATCTTAGTGCCTCACTTGTAAAGATGAATGGACAATGAAAGGTCACCAGATACTGGAGGAAAAAACTCTAATGTGAAAGGCAGAAGGTAAAATGAAAAAACAGAAAAATAACTTGAAAGAAAAAGATAATTCAGGGCACACAAAAACCATAAAAATTAGTCTCTCATTTCCCCGGAAAGAGAAGAGTGTCTATCCATGAAACAAGAATGTTAAGCTATGAAAAGAGAACATTCAAGCTGGATGTGGTGGCTCCCACCTGTAATCCTTGCACTTTGGGAGGCTGAGATGGGAAGATTGTTTGAGGCCAGGAGTTTGAGACCAGCCTGAGCAACAGAGTGAGACTGCATCTCGCAAAAAAAAAAAAAATTAGCCAGGCATGGTGGTATGTGCCTGCCTGTAGTCTCACCTACTCAGGAAGCTAAGGCAAGAGGATCGCTTGAGCCTAGGAGTTCAAGGCTACAGTGAGCTATGATGATGCCATTGCACTCTAGCCCAGGCAACAGAGTATGACACTGTCTCAAAAAAATAAAATATAAAAAAAAATAACATTCAGAGAAATAAATAGAGATGCCTGTGTAACAAAAATACAAGACCTGTTGTTTGAAATTAAGAATTTCAAGGTGGCAGCCACAGAACATTGCACCAAGCCTGGGGCCCTTCTGAGCACAGGGACTTGTGTAACTGCACGGTTTGCACACCCACGACACTGGCCTTGGGAATGAGAAAACTTTTGGAAATAAAATTTATGATAGCATAGATAATGAAATGGAATAGAAGGATTAGAAGATAAAGTAGAGAAATCACCCAGAAAGTTGGACACAAAGATGGAAAAAAATTCGAAAGATAGTTCAAGAGATTTGTGATGTAAATGCAGTTGAAGTTGGAGACAGAGGACAGAAAAAATACAGGGAAGGAAATAATCCTAGAAACAATTCAAGGCAAGTTCCCAGAACTGAAGGACTTGCATTTATAGATTGAAAGGTCGAGACAAGGCACATAATTATAAAATGTAGAATTACCAAGGATAAAGATAATTTCCCAAAAACTTTCAGAGAGAGAAAAACAAAACAAAGCAAAAATCCAGTTATGTACCAAGGGTTGGAAATCAGAGTGGCAGCAAAACCATAATGTTGATTTAGCCAGAAATTGTGATATAACTGTTTTGAAAGGCTTGGGGTGAAAAGAAGGGGGTAAAAAAAAAACAAAAACTAAGTCTTTATCTATCAAAGTAGGAAGTCATTAGATGGTCTGTCTCGATGAAAATTCAGGAAATTACATAGGAAGCATGCAATTCAGAAATTGATGTTCAATTATAGCTTTAGAAAACAATTGAAAAGAAAAAGATACCTATTTCAACTAAAAGAGTCAGAGGCCTCTTGAAATCATGGGTCGGGGTAAGGAATTACTGTTTTCAATGTAAACCTCATAGAATTAATACTTTTGTAACTGCACGTGTTAATAATTAAAATTGGATTAAAAAGTAGATAGCGATGTGCCCGATGCATGCGTGGGACTCCAGATGTGACGCTAATGACTCTCCTCTCTTCAGATTCCCGGTACATTCTCCTGCCTGTCGTGTTACATCACCTCCACATCCACTTGCAAGAGCAGAAGGACCTGATCATGTGTGCACGTATCCTTAGCAACGTATTTTGTCTCATCAAGAAAAACAGCTCAGTAAGTAAATACAGGTCATATAGTATGTGGTTCCCATCACATGGCTTCTGGAAATAAAATTGTAAATATCTACAAAGAAACCATCCTAAAGAGGAACCCTCTGAGCCTCTCACTTTTATTTCCAGCTGGGCTGGACTTTTTACTTCTCCTTGGAAGGAAGTTTTTTTAACCCTGTGGGATTACTATAACCCCGAATAACCTAGGTTCCCTAAACTTGCATTTCAAGGAAGAACTGAATACCGAGTGAGAAAAATTAGAAAGCTCAAAGCCTCCCACATGTGTCTTTAATCTTGATATGATGAATGCTCTGTGGCAAGAATAAATTACTGCTTGCAAAGTGAAGTCGTTCTTGGCCCATTCTGTGGAAGGCTGCATCATGATGCTCAGAACTTGGCCATGGCCCTTGGGCTGGGTCCCATGGAAATCGCAGAAGCAAAGGATGGCACCGGGAAATTAGGGGTGTCTTGCAGTACAACCATTACTCAGCCCCAACAGTGATGTCCAAAGTGTTATGGCTTTGGGGATTCCCGTCCATGTGCGTGGCTCTTGATGCAATGCAATAGCACCGGAAAGTGGAATGCAAAATGAGAAAAATCGCATGCTTGCTTATAAATGGGACAACTCAAGGCTATTTGTGTTCATGGCTCCAGGTTCTGATGTGAAATTGAAAATCCACATACAGAGAATGTCCTGTTGCAATTGGGTTAATGTGCGACTGTTAATTAAGCGTTATGCTCCTAGGTAACAGGTTTTACCAAGCAGAGTTTGGCAGTGAGTACTGAGACTCCCGTTCCTCTGCTTCCCTGTTGCCCCTATGCTATGGTTTCCATTTTGTCACTCTTAGTTATGGTCAGCTTCTGAAGATCAGTGAGCTGGGATGGGACCCCAGTGGAGGTGTTGGAGATAAGGCCCTAGAAGCATGGAATCGAGTTGGCACTTGAGAGGAAAAGGCTGGAAGCTCTGCATCTAAAAGTGGAATGAGAGGAACCTGCACAGAAAGGGACAGTTGACTTTTACCCACCCTGTGATCCAGGCCCCGTGGGTGATCTGGAACTGGATAGAACAGTGGTGAGGGTGAGAGAGAGAAGGTATTAATTCAACTTTAAAATTCCCTCTGTACAATTCAGTAAAGAATAGTCATGCCATGCCTAAAATATTTTTCCAAAGTATAATTGCTGAGAGTAAAAAATAAGCTAGATCGTTCACTACACAAAACTGAAAACATATCAGCAGTAGTGGAGGAATTTCTTTTTATTTCTCCTGGTCTGTTTCAATTTGGGAGTTGCAATCAGTTTTTGGACTTAGCTAATAAGGAATTCAGAGCAGAAGCCAATTCACTAGGGAAACCTTGATAGTTTTCTCACAAGTATAAGATAATTTATCATAAAATTCTAGCCAAAGGCTCTTTCAAACTCATGCTTTCTTGAAAGGATTCTTTGCAAAGAGCAATTTCCTTGGTTAGAAGCGTTTGTACATAGAGTTTTGTTTTGGGCAGGCGTAAGAAGAACCCAAATCCTCTGCATATGTACAGTCAATGCAGAGCAATGTGGGTTTCTCTCTCCAGTCCTGGGGCTTGGATAGTATCAGCTTTGCTTGAGGAAAGCAGTCCCTACGTGGCTACTGACCTTAGGTCTACTCTAGCTAAGAGTATTTGCCTAGGCTGAACTCCATTTCCTAATATTTGTGGGCAGGGATCTTTAAAAACCATTTTTATAAGAATAGCCATTTGCACTTAAAATAGAGTTTTGGAAAATGATCAGTGCAACTCTAGTGATGAAAAGAGTAAACATAAGCACAGTCTGGAACCCAGGACTTACAGACTTTAAGTACCAGGACAGATTTTTAGTGAGGAATCAGGCCCAGAGAGGCAAACTGGCTTGCCCAACGTCACATGCCCTGTTAGGCTCATAGCTGGTGTCCTGAATGAGTCTGCTGTGCCTTCCATGACATCACCCACCTTTTTGTTTGTATCTCAGGTATCCTTTGCACAGCCAAGTTGTATACTCTTGGGTAAGCCATTAAGTTCTTCATGCCTTTGTTTTCCGTAAAAGGTCATTCACTTAGGTGAGGTCCAGGTCTCTCAAGTTCTCGAGTGCTGTTGACTCTTTGAGTCTATATTTGGAAATGGGCTTTTTCCCCTTTCCCATTAAAGAGAGATTAATATGCATATTAAGCCCCAATTTCCTGAATACATTATTTTTTTCTCTTAAGGAAAAATCTGTGTTGGAGGAAATAGACGTGATAGTGGCCAGCCTGCTGGACATCCTGCTGAGAACCATATTGGAGATCACCAGCCGCCCTCAGCCGTCCAGCTCAGCAATGCGGCTCCAGTTCCAGGATGTCACTGTAAGATCATGGAACAGATGGCACATGGAGCAAAGCTTCAGTCACTGTGCGGGTGGCTGGCCGTAATGCTGTGGGCAGTCTGGCCATGGGAGAGTAAACTAAGAACATTTCGAATTCACATGCAGTTACCTTCATTTTATGAGGAAACTAGAATATGAAGAATGTTTGTTAAAGGATCTTGGAATAAGCAGTTTTTAATTTCAAAAAGCCAACTTTGATATTAGTTCTTACTTTGCCCAGTTTAAATTAATCCATGAATTATCCCCAGTCAACTTGGTAACTTTTCATTCTCTTTTCATCTATTGAATTGCTTGAGGAAGTGAGGAGAGTGAAACAGAGCCGTGGGGGTCAGGGGCCCTGAGTTTTAATTCTGAATTTTTCACTATGACGAGTCAGGATCTTAACTTTCCTAGAAGGCACCACTATTTTATGAGTCTAGTATAATATGATTCATTTAAAATATTAAGGAATAATATATCTAGTAGTTTAGATATATATGGATCTATACATTTATGTATATATAAGAATATAAAATAATATAGCCACTATGGAAAATAGTGGCTTTCCTATGTATATCCTATGTACAATGTATGAATGGTCCAATTTTTTAACACCCTCATCAGCACTTGGTGTCATTTCCTTGGAGTAGGGCACATTCTGTTAGGTATGTGGTGATATTTTATTGTGATTTTAACTTGCATTTCCCTAATGGCTTATGATGCTGAACATCTTTTCACATACTTGTTTACCATCTATATAGCCTCTTCAGTGAAATGTCATTTCATGTCTTTTTCCCCATTTTTAATTGGATTGCTTTTTTACTATTGAGTTTTGAGAGTTCTCAATATATTCTAGATACCAGTTCTTTTTTCAATATGTGGTTTGCCAATATTCCCTCCCACTCTGTAGCTCTGTAGCTTGTTTTTCCGTCCTCCTAAGAGGGTTTGCAGAGCAAACATTTTTGATTTGGTGAAGTCCAATTTACTAATTTTTCCTTTTACGGATCATGCTTTTGGCATCAAGTGTAAGAACTCTTTTTGCCTCACCTGGTATCTTAAAAGTTATCTCCTAGTTTTTTTTTCCCAAAAAGTATTATAGTTTTTTGTATTTTATGTTTAAATCCATTAACCATTTGAGTTAATTTTTGTGTGTGTCAGACAATTCTAACATCTCTGCCATCCTAGTGTTGATATTTATTGATTGTCTTTGTTCATTCAATTTGAAATGTTCCTGGTTCTTGCTATATCATGAGTGATTTTCCATTGAAACCTGGACATTTTTGTATTGTAAGACTCTGAATCTTAGTTAAACTTTCTGCTTTAACTGACTTCTTGTGACACCACTCATCAGGGGACAGGGGTGCCTATTCATTATGGCAAGATGGAGATAGAATTCTAGGTTTCCCACTTGACCTCTATGGACATCCGAGGGAAGAGGGCTCCTTGCTTCTGCTGGTTGAGGACACGATGGTGGAGTTGCTTGGTTACTGCTGGCAGTGGTGAGCACTGTGACTCTCTACTAGGCCTGCTCTGATACCACCCACTGGGGAAGGAATAGTGTGACTTGTTACTGTCCGGCGGTGATGGAAGTCCAGGTTCCCGCAGTTGTCTTCACTAACACTGACCGTTGGGGGGTGAAAGCACCTGCTCCCTACTTGGCCTTCTCTGGGAGAGACATTGGGGCACCTTGTTTCATCCTCAGGAGGGTGGACCTCTAGGCTCCCCACTTGGCCTTTGCAGGCCTGGGTGGGGGTGACAAAAGCTTTTTGTGGTGTTCAGCTAGAATGGAGCAGTTATTGCTAAAAGTATTGCCTTGCTAGGCTGCCCCTTTCCTGGTCCTTTGGCTAGAGACATAAGGGTTTTGTTGGGGCTTTTTCTCTTGTCCACAACTGTTGGTATCTCATGGTTGCCAGCTTCTTCAGCTGCAAGCGTGAGATATACGAGGCAGAAAGAAAACCCTGAGAACTCAACACTGTGGCCTTTCTCAGGTCCCAATTTTCCTAGCCAGTCTGCTTTTTTCTCACCACCTTTCAGAGTCTTTTTCTGTTTGTTTTGTATTTGATATTCAGGTTTTTAGTTGTACTTAGCAAAAAGAATAGGAAGAAGTACGTCTACCCTTTCACCCTGGAAGAGGAGAGAGGTCTCCTTTATTATGGTTTTATGGTAACATTTTAACTGCTTCCTGGCAGTATAACTCTTACATAATTCTAAAATTATAATGACATAGCAAACAAAATCATAGCAAATGCTGGACACATTTAAAGACTGCCGGAGGTCAAAAGCTACAACAATTTTTCAAACTGCTTTGTATCTGCGTGCAGACTGTACAGTGTTGTGATGCACCAAATCTCTATGGGATATACGTGGCCTTTAGGCTGCCACAATGTAATAATCAATGCAAATTAAGAGACTTGAAAAAATAAGAAGGCGGTGACTCAGGTTTGTGGGTGGAATTGGGGATAGGGCAGGCAGGGTGATTGTCCTGTGTATTAAATTTTAGGAAAATCACATGAAGAGTATCCTTCTTCTGTAGCTTTGTGGTACCCCTTGCTATGTGAAAAACCAAACTCTCCAGGTATGTGGGATGAAATTTTCTAGGAAACACTCACCTTAATTATTTGGCATCTTTGGCTTTACACATTAAGACATTGTTTTTAGAGTACTCAGGTTGTCCCGGCGTAATTTCTCCTCTGCTACTTCATTGACTGCATGATGCTGGTCAAGTTGCTAGTCTCTAAGCCTCTGTTTGTTTGCTTTAAAACAGAGAAAATAATTGTACTTATGCTGTGAGGATTTCATCAAATCTGGAAAAGTGTTTAAACAGTAGCTGGTCTAATAATAAATTTTAGCCATTAGGTAATTGTGGTAGCAGCTAGAGTCACAGTAACAGCATTATTGTTGCAGAAGTGATAGTTGTATTGTTATTTGTCATAACTAATTCTATGGTGAGAAATATACTCTGGTCATTCACAAAATCAGTTTTCTCTGGGCACTGAAGATCTGTCTAATTTCTTCACCATTTTCTCACAGAGAAGAGGTTCTCGGAATAGACAGTCTTCATATGGTGATCCTACATTGAGCACCTTTTCAGTCTTTGCAGACACATATGAAAAAATGCCATGATAAATAGACACACTGAGTAAAAGCAGATCCCACAAGTGGGTCGTGATGAGTTTTTCCCGTGTTCTCTGAGTACTATGGTTGTTGCCAAGCGTCCCAACAATACCAGCATGGAGACTGGCTTCCACTGTATCACAATTCCAGACAACAGAGGCCTTATTTTTAAAATTAAAAAAGATTGTACTTTTTGTTCTTCCACCAACTGTTATTTAAACTTTAAAGTGCTCTCTCTAGCTAGAAATTTAAAAAAGCACCGTTGTGATCAGTCCCTTTCAAAATCTAATTGTACATAGAAGCACATTTTTTTTTTTTTTTTTTTAGACAGAGTCTCACTCTGCTGCCCAGGCTAGAGTGCCGTGGCATTAGCCTAGCTCACAGCAACCTCAAACTCCTGGGCTCAAGTGATCCTACTGCCTCAGCCTCCCAAGTAGCTGGGACTACAGGCATGCGCCACCATGCCCGGGTAATTTTTTCTATATATATTTAGTTGGCCAATTAATTTCTTTCTATTATTAGTAGAGACAGGGTCTC